>JADGKA010000024.1:0-18356 GCA_027604605.1 Borealophlyctis nickersoniae | reverse complement strand
GTTTTGAGATTGTCGTACCACAGTACTGTCTCATCTGCGTCGTTTCCGCGGTCTTGGATTGCTTTAGCGTACTCCGCCTCCTTGGAAACTCCACTATGCTGAATAACGTTTCCTTTACTAGACGTACTCCCCCCTCTTTGGTCAAACTCGCCAGACGGGCAATGGATAGATTCGGGTCTAGGTGAACGGCGACCGCCTCGACAGCAGAAAAATAGCTTTCAACGGACTCGGAGAGACGTTCTTGAGCGAGATTCACTAACTTTTGCATTCGAACAGCCACCTCTCGGATGGCATCTGTACGCTCTACCAATGCTGTACCTCGGGGGTTGTCCGACATTGGGAGGGTGCCGTCAGCGCGGAAATCGATAATATTCCAAAAGAGGGAAGTAGACGAATCTTTGTTAAGATGGGTTGTGTGTATGGCTTCTACGGCTTTTTCGAACCCGAGAAGGGTTGGCGGGGTTGCTGGAATCTCCCCAACGGATTCAACCTCAAGAACGTCAGTCTCCTGACAAGTCTGCTCCAACCCGAGTGCCATCATTTTGTCAAACGTAGCTTTTGCAACCTCGACTAACATCTTGTCAAAGGTAGGCTTTGCAGCCTCCACAAAACGATTGAAGGTTTCCGTAAGGATGGGTTCGTTAACGCTCTTGTATCTCTTGACTTTCGATGAATCATTAGCCGCATCCGCGCCCCGTTTTTTTGAGTTCTAAATGCCTCGATGAGCAAACACAAAATGACAATCTCAGCTCTATGAATGTGTTACCTCGGAATCACTCTCAGCAGAGGGCTTTTGGTGAACGACATGTTCGGTAGTTACAGCGCTAGCATTTTGCGTGATCTTTTCCGCATCAGACTCGGGCGAGGGTGTTTCACCACCGAGCTCAGATTCAGACACCGGTGAGGGCTTTTCGTTTTCGTCCATGTCATGTTCTACACCAGTAGGGTTCTCCATGAATTCATCGGCACCCTCGGCAACGAATCTCTGCCCAAGACAGCTGCGGGCGTTCTGCGACAAGGTCAACAATCTTCTTAGGCGCGGTAGGTGTTTGATTCTATAACAAAAAATAATCGCACCTTGGTCCAATATTGTGTCCATGCAATATCTGCCGAGTATTTGTACGCGGCATACAACTCCGCCCTATTTTTGATTCTCTCCGCTTTCCCCTTTGTCCCCGACTCAAAGTGCTTTCCAATATCTTCTAAGGCGGCTTTGATTTGCGCTTGAGCGATCTGCTCCGTTTTCAGGTCGAACTTCTTCACCAACTCCAAGGGCTTGAAGGACGTCCCGTCTTGCAGTTGATTTCCGAGTATGAAGTTGGCCTGAGAACATATTTGATATGAAAAAAGGAAAAAAGACCCCAATCATTCGTTAACGTTTCCAGTAACCCAGTATGATCATTAGAACGTGATAGCGCTCCACCAGTTGTGCGGCGGCCAATTACAGTACGATCGAGGTACCACAGGTTTTGCCTGCAGCTGCCACCAACCACATAGCAAACAACCGTTTTATCATCAGGCGCCCAGTGAGGGCACCTGACGCCGCACCCTCAGGCTCCTCCTACGTTTGCAGCCGTGGAGGCGTCCCGCCCGCCCGACAATGTCGGATAGTGGCAACACTTGCTCTCCGACCTTGACTGCCACTTACCATCGGACAGGGAAACGGGCCTTTAACGGCCTCCGTGTTTTCCGTAGGCTGATGTTTCGGTTTCCCCATGACGGTCCTCACAGTGGATTGTCGCGGCACGGTATGTTGCTGAACTCTAACTCTGAGAAAACAACTCTGGGTTGTCAAGTGGGATAAGGTTGCAAGATCAATACAAGAGGTGCACAATTCAAACCGCCTGTCGCGCTCGCTGGTCAGTTTTGATTGGCCCCAGCAGTGCTACCCCATAATCCGGGGAGCACCCACTCCTTCGCCTGCTTTGGAACAAATGAGTCAAGCCACATCAGACGCCCAGGTCCCGCGTTTCATCCATTCTAGACGGAGAATGACATCGGTATTTGTGAATGGAATGACAATGAAATCAAGGTCGTCTTCGTAATGACTGAATGAGACTCGCAGACTTGACTGATTCGGAGCATGAAGTTGCGAATCATCAGCAAGCGTTACAACGCCATTATAACGGTGAGTCTTCCAGCGAAACTTGTTGACAAATTGTTTTGAAGCGTTAAGATTTGTCTGCCCCTGTGTCAAATAAAATGCGCACAGTTTGACCATTGACAGTGCCATTCAATTCAAAGCGAAGTCCATGAGAATCGATTTGTTTGACCGCTATGTATTCATGATCAACGATGATATCTTTTGATGTAACTTTTCGTACGGTGTTAACTGAATTGACTGAATGAACCGGCTGTTTTCCTTTGTCAACTTTTGAACAGTGAGCGGGTTGTTTTCCTTTATCGATTTTTGAGGACGTTTTGTTGGGCGATTCAACAAACAATTGACGCATGCGGTGAGCTTTTGAATCTTGTTATTGTCTTCATCGTCGTCGGAATTGGTCCGAAGTTGAGATGAAGGTTTGCAAGTTTTCGGAGGTACATTACTGACTTTGTCGTCACTTTCAGTATCATCGCTTTCAGTATCATCGGCGAGGATATCCAAGGCAGTACCCATCGTGATATGAAAGTTGGGAAGCGGTTCGTCGTCGTCGTGAATGGTGCCAAATGGGTAAACTTCCCATTTCAAATCGCTGTAATGTGTATTATTCGGGTGAGCTGATGTTGTTGTTTGGGGTTCCACACGGACGTGAGAGAATGCAGAGCGTTGGTCGAGACTTGTAAAGAACTGATTTGGCAACAATTGATCTATAGTGCCAGTCGGACGACGAATGTTTTTCCTTAAAACGTCGGAGTCAGCAGAACTGGAGTCATCGGAATCGGAGTCAGAGTCTGAGTCTGAATCAGAAGCCGCTCCTTGGTCCCTGTTTTTTCGCAATCATGTCTGTACCCCAAACCCCGCGCAAAGCACTAAGGGGTTCCCACATCCAGCTCCGCGCGTAGTCGCGTCGCATGTCCTTCTCAAGAACGCAATCAACCAAATTCGCAGTTCAAAGATATTAACAACTTTGCTTTTTCACGGAAATTAGAAGTTCCGAACGACAACATATCGTTTGATATTTTACAATTGGGTAGCCCGATTTCCCACTACTCCGCACTCCCATGAAGATCAAGACTTTTCAAGATGGGGGAGACGGACGGCGGTGGGCCTCTCTTGGCAAGCGGCGCAGCTAGCCAGCGTCCAGTGACCTCAAAAAAAAAGGTGCGATGCACCTGTTCCAAAAGCATTTTAACAAACCTGTTCCAAAAGCATTTTAACAAATGGCATGTACTCAACGCCCCACTTCGGTTCCTGGAGCGCGTTGGTGACCTTCTGTTCATCATAAGATGGATGGTCAACACGTTTTCCATGCTCAAACATGCGCAGTTCGCTGCTCAAGATCTCTGTCCAGAATCCGTTGCGGCTCACAGAATACTCATGAAAAAATCAATGGCCGCTTAGGCGTCCTGTGTGTGAAGAATAAATTAATTAATTTTGGGAACTCTACCATAAACCGCTTGCTCAGCAATCGCGTGGCGCATGGTTCCATCTCTCAAAACTCGGGTCAGTCTTCTTTCCAGGAGGCCAATTGCTGGATCACCATCAACAGTCTTCAATCACGTCGTAAACCGCAGGAAAAATGACAAAGTGAGTAGTCAGTGCAGGGAGAGCTATGGAGCCCAGTGAGGAAGTGCGAGTTGGTCGGCTTTAGATAGCGCTATGAGGTGCAACATCTGCCCTCTTCCCACGCCGGTACTCACGGAACTGTCACCGTCTTCTCCAGGAAAATCCTCCTTCTCGGGTCTGGCTACGTCGCAGGCCCATGCCTTAAATTCCTTCTCCGCCGCCCCGAAAACCACATCACTATTGGTAAGATGCGCGACGTGTAATTTTGATCCCTCGGGTATTCGGATTCTTGACGTTCGTTGCCGTTGCCGATCGAATGATTTCCAGCGAGTCGCCGCATCGAGAACGCTCAAAAGCTTGCTGGAGGCCACGAGCGTGCTCACCCTATTTCCCTTGATGTCGCGGACCCTGCGGCCCTGGAAGCTGCGATCGCTGCGCATGATTTGGTCATCAGGTAATGGCGCCTTGGTCTTACAAATTTGCGGCCCTTCATACTTAACTCGTATCTAACGTGTCTGGTTAGCTTGATCCCTTACACTCAGCATTCCCGCGTCATCGACGCGGCTGTCAAACACCGCAAGCACGTTGTTACAACCTCTTACGTCTCCCCTGCAATGGCTGAGTTCGATGAGGCGTAAGTCATGATCGGCTACGAGAGCGGGTTGTTTGCATTGGTATTCATTGCAGACTGATTGCAGGGCCAAGAAGGCTGGCGTTACGGTTCTGAATGAAATCGGGCTTGACCCAGGTGAGACGCTCAAGTCAGATGGCGTTCCGGCTACTCTACTGCTGCTGACGGGATGATGCAGGAATTGACCATCTGTACGCGGTGAAGACCATCAGCGAAGTGCACAAGGAAGGAGGCAAGGTGGGTTGACCTAACTTGCTTATTGTTTTTAGTGTAGTAGTGACTCAATTTGCCGCAACTTCAGATTCTTTCTTTCCTCTCCTACTGTGGTGGTTTGCCCGCCCCGGAGGCCTCCAACAACCCGCTCGGTTACAAATTCAGCTGGAGCTCCCGTGGTGTTTTGTTGGCTCTGCGAAACGACGCGAAATACATTGAGGATGGCAAGGTACCAATCACTAGTCAGCAGGACATCACGATGATTCTAGTGCACGTCCTTTAATTCATGAGCTACCCTAATAACGTCTATGGCGAATGTCAGGTGGTGGAGATTCCTGGTCCCAAGCTGATGGACTCTGCGAAGCCTATCTACATCTACCCAGCATTCGCATTCGAGGGTTACCCCAACCGCGACTCCACTCCCTACGACAAGCGTTACAAGATCCCGGAGTGCAAGACGGTCTTGCGTGGAACCTTGAGATATCAGGTATGCATGTGATTGTCATCCGGATGGCACGAATTGCTCACGTTGGCTGACGATGGTTATGTATTTTCAACAGGGCTTCCCACAATTCGTTAAGGTCCTCGTTGCTCTCGGTTTCCTGGACGACTCTCCCAAAGATTTCCTTGCGGAAGCGGCTCAACCGATTGCATGGGTAGGTCCTCCGGTAGTGGCCGAATTCTTGGGAGGGAGAAATTTATCCTTACCCTGCCCTTTCAGAAAAACGTGTTGGCGCAAGCTCTCGGTAGCTCCAGCGACAAGGAGGAGTAAGTTGAATCATTTCCCGATGTTGTACATGTTTCGACTCTCTGACATGGAAATTGTGTTTCCATAGGGACCTCAAACAAGCCGTTATTGCCAAGGCCAACCTTTCTGGCGAGGCGGCTAAGCGTGCTATCCTCGGTTTGAGCTGGTACGTTGAAGCAAAACAATCCATGGGGAAGTCGCGCATGAACTGATTAAGATCTGATGTAGGCTCGGCCTGTTCTCGTCCACCCCGGTTCACCGTCGTGGCAACTACCTCGACACTCTTTGCGCCACCCTCGAGGAGAAGATGCAGTACTTGCCCGGAGAACGTGATATGGTTATGCTGCAGCACAAGTTTGAGGTCGAGTTGAAGGACGGCACCAGAGTGAGTTTCAACATATTCTGGTTTGGCTGCGATTGGCCGGAGTGCCCTCCTGTATTGATGCCTACGCGTTGTCCTGTAGCAAACGCGCAACACCACTGGTTTGTGGTTCGGTGTCCCCAACGGCGGCTCGGCTATGGCTACCACCGTCGGTGTGCCATGCGGCATTGCTGTTCAGCTCATTCTCGATGGTAAGTTTGTTCATGGTTATGGAGGTGATGTTTAGCAAGCAGTTGACGCCTATGAAACTTTAGGCAAGATCACTCGCACTGGTGTGCTCGCTCCAATGGACGACGATATTGTGTACCCGCTTTTGACAGCGTTGGAGGCCGAAGGGATCCGCATGGACGAAGAGATTTTGTAAAATGTCCTTTTTATGATATAATACGGATTTTTTACTCTTTCCTTCACATGTTATATGTACAAATGCTACTGTAGCCTACGGAAAACGTATTTTGCTATAGAATACCCGTGGATAAGCCCTTTGCAAAGAATTGCACGCCTGAATCGACGACACGGTAATGTAATAGCTGGGGATGGAAGTCTGAATCGTCCAGGAGAGGCCCACGAATTACAGACAGCTGGATGAAAGAGGATGTTCGTTCAATCATACAGACGCTTGCAAGCCCAGAGCGGAATTTCAAGCACGGTTACCTGCCCATGCACGCCCTGTGTGACCCCGTTCACCAGACCCCGCACCTCCAGAATGTGATCTGCTACATGAGTCAAACTCTGCACCAATGCAACCTGTTCATCGTCCTGCGGCGTTGTCGTGTCCGCGTGTGCTAAAACTATTAGGAACCCGTCATGCTGCGATGCACAATGATTAGGAACGTATAGCATCGGCGAAAAGAGTAGATGGGACGCGCACCTCGTCTACAAATGTTCTGCACGCCATTACGAGCCGGACAATGTCTTTCACTGGTACACCCATGTACAGCAGGACGCTCAAATCGTCAAAAATAATGCACGGACGCGGGGAGGAATCGGCGGTCGCTGAAGGCGCGGTCGAAGAGAATGTTTGTCGGATACTGGCAAACAGTGTCCGGGCAAAGTCATCCGACGACGGTGTTGATTTGGATGATAGGGCTGCGAAGGGACCGGTTGCGGTGCGGACGTCGGAGAAGGAGTCGAGACAAGTGAACCGACGCGTTTGGGTGTGGGTTGTCAGGTTCACTCCCTGCAAGAGAAATAAGACGACATTATGGACAAATTAAAAGAGGTGGTATGATCAGGCTTCTGGCCTTTAGGCATACCAGCTTTTTTGCTACGAGGACATAGTGCTGGTACGTCTGCGCGAGCGCAATGAGGGTGACGGAACAGCGAGGGTCGTTCTGGCGCAAATGTCGGGATATAAAGTGGTGCAGGAGGAAGGAGGCGTCTGCTTTGAGCTCGTCTGTTATGAGGACAAAGCGGCGGGAGACGGGGTTGCTTGACGAGGAGGAGGAGGAGGCCCAGTTCAGGGCTGAATCTAGCGGTGGGTACATTTTTTGGCAATGGGGTTGAACCGGAGAAGTTGGAATTTTCGACAAGCTGCTCAAGCTGCTTTGCAACCAGCCACATTCCCAGCTTCGACAACTTCGACGGCGTCGCACGCATTTCCTCAACCTAATCTAATTTCACCCCATCCCCCGCAATGGAAGACAACTACTGCAATATCGCACGCTTCCTTGACCTAAAAACCGCCTCAAGACTCAAACGCACCTGCTCCACTCTCAACTCAATCATCACGGAAAACCTCCTCCTGCTTGTAGCCGCCAAAGATATTTGTTCAATAACCCCGAACCCACTTGGTCACTTAGGCAGCCTCATCGACCCTTTAGGCGACTGGTTCGACCCGCCGCGGCGGACGGTAATTACAATTCCGGATAAGGGCGTTAACCCACCAGACCCACCAACAAACCGTCGAATCGCCGCTCTAGTGAAGCATTTTTTGGAGTGGAATGTCACGTCCACTCTGGAATTTCCGGAACACACCGTCAACACACTCCTCATATCTCTCTCGCACTGCGGTTGTGACAATGCGGTCAACATTCTGCTTTCTCACACCAGTCTTGGTCCTAACATCCAGCAAATGGAAAGTGCCGCCCTCCTTGAAGCAGCGGCAAACAACCACGCGTCGACATGTCAAATCTTGTTGGACCACGGTGCCGATGGTACGTACTTCGACAACGCTCCCTTGCTGCTAGCAACCAAAAACGGTCACGTCGCTGTCATGGATCTCCTGGTCCAACGCGGCGCGCCAGTGACCCCCGGCCTCCTCAGAACGGCCGTGATGAAAGGCGTCGAGCAGTCCGTTCGGTTCCTGTTGGACCACGGCGTGGATGTGAACGCTGACCATGGGACGGCTATCCAATTAGTTGGGCGACATAGGAATCCAAATCTTGTCCGGATGCTCATCGACGCCGGGGCAGATATCCATGTGGGGGTGGAATCTCCGCTAAGACTCGCGGCGCTGCATGGGAACACGGAGGTGGTGAGACTCTTGCTGGATGCGGGAGCAGATGTCCATGTCATGTTGGAGTCGCCTTTGTCGGTCGCCATGAAGGAAGGTCGGAAAGAGGTGGTTAAATTATTGCTCGAGAGGGGTGCCGACATTTCCATAATTCGGAGGCACGCCATGGAAGCGGCGTGCATGTACAGGGATAAGGATCCTGAGTTGAGGCAAATATTGTTGGATGCGCTGGGGACGGCGGAAATGTCTGGGGCGGCCGGAAGGAACGTGGCGGGAGGGGAAGAAGAAAAGGTGCTAGCGCAGGAAGCAGCAAATGCCAAGGTTGCGATGGACCAAAAACTGTACGATAACTTGTGCTGATGATTATAATGGTGATTTTGGCGACCTGGATTGGTCGTTTCTGCGGGCAACAGATAGGGAGCACAGTAGAAAACGGTACCGGACTTTTTTGTCGAAATCACGAGATCTATTCAGTCGATAACTTCTCACATATTGGAAAGGCCGAGTTTCGAACGGAGTAGGGAAGCCACTGAAGCGGCACCTACAAGAGCCAATTTTCCCTTGCAAAACGAATACCCCCATCTCACAAAACACCCGCTTCTGACTCGGGATATATCAAAAAGTCTTTTTGTAAATAAATACACCTAGGTTACTCCCTTCTCAAAGAGCCGACTCCTCATCAATCCTGATCCACCTAAGCTTCGTGCCCCTCGCAGCTCTCATCAACACATGTTCATATTCACCAAGGCAGTTTTCCAAATCAGCTTCGGTATAACCGCGACCAATGACAAGATCACGAACGGCTTGGTAGTTGATTTCCTCGTACAGATTGCCGTTACCGTCTCGGAACCTTTCCCTGATCATTTCGTAGATGACCGAGCTCGGGTCCCTGTTGGGTAGCAGCAGAATAGTGAGCAGTGGCAAACACCAACGGCAGTGCCAAAAGTTGTGCTGGGTAACGTAGGTCTTACCTCGCCTTTCCTCCCTGGCGGTTGAGCAAACTGGCTTTGCTCACGTCCATGAGACGCAAAGCCTCTTCGACATCATCAATCTGCACTTCATCCGAGAATCGCAGACGTGCCTAAATGCCGCGGATAAGTTGGAGCTTTTCAACATCTGTCCAAAGAAATGGGCCTTACCAATGCGGACGACAAACGAATCACGCTCAAAAGGGTTCTAGCACACGTGTATTGAAAGTCGTCCAGCTCGTCCGCGTTGCTTCGGAGATGCACATACGCATTCACAATGTAGTCTCCCACGTCACGAGGAATGCGCGGTGCGAATTGACGAGCCCTTGCGATGTATTGCCTGCTCAACGTTTCAGCATTGTGTTGCTGGTAACTGCAACACCATTCCCATTCTTACCTGATGACCTGGGCGTCCACCGGGTCGGCCTCGGTCTCAGCCTGCGGATGCTTTCCGTGCATATGAACGTATGTAACGTGGTGAGCCAGCCTGTCGGAAATACAATTCTCAGCAAGAAGCAACATGAGCCCCTAGCTCCCCGGACAATTGTCAATTTTTTACTTACCGCTCATCTTGATCGGCAGATGGGGTATCCAGCATCAAAAAGAGCAAGTCAAACCGACTGAGAAGAGCTGCCGGCAAGTTGATATTCTCAGCCACACCCCGATTCACATTGTAGCGTCCGTACTGCGGGTTCGCCGCCGCCAGAATTGATGTACGCGCATTCAACCTTGTCGAGATTCCAGCCTGGCCAGAAAGTTATACGAGATGTTTGTATAAGAAACCTTGCTAAATTTTCAACTTCTCACCTTGTTGATGCTGATGGTCTGCTGTTCCATAACCTCATGAATCGCCGTTCGGTCGTCTTCGTCCATTTTGTCAAATTCATCAATGCACGCAATACCGTTGTCTGCCAACACCAGAGCCCCGCCTTCAAGCACCATTTCCTCCGTGACCGGATCCCTTGTCACAGCCGCCGTGAGACCGACACCAGATGACCCCCGACCAGTGGTGTACACTCCACGTGGAGCAATCTTGCATATTTGCTTCAACAACTGACTTTTGGCCACACCGGGGTCTCCCATCAAGCAAATATTGATATCTCCTCGAATCCTCATACTGTCTTTGGTTTCCTTGGTACTAGCTCCAACGAGGAGGAGGAGTAGCGCCTTCTTCACATCCTCATGGCCGTAAATTTCGGGGGCGATGCTTTTGGACAAGCTGCTGTACATGTTCTGATCCCGTCTAAGTTCTTCAATCTGGGCCTCGATTTCAGGCGTTAACTCCATCTGCGCGTACGACTTTTTAACTTGGCGAACATGGTGCGCCTCAAGGTAGGTATCTGTGATTAAGCCAGCTCGGAGAGCTTTGAAGCCGGTATAGGGCACTGGCAGGAAGATCCCGGTAATGTACACAGTGTCACCGGGGGTCACAGTGCGGGTAAGCTCGCCAACGAGGTGAACTGTCATTGTCCGCGGAATATGCCCAATCGGGACTTGGTCCGTCTGAATGGAAACCACGCTATCAATAACAAGTATGGGCTTCTGCTGCTACATTGCCAGGCACGCACCAGTTCTTGCAATTTGACCTCCTGGAACGCAACGAGCTTGGACGCGCGTATCTGCATGTACAGTCGGCCCTTCGAGGCATTTCTTCTGCAATCCTCACTGGGACACTCAGTCAGCGGTGTGGTATTCTGATTCGTCACCTTATTTACGCGGCTATGTGAGAGACCAAACAACATTCTAAGGTTGAAAGCAAATTCGCTACCTCTTGGAAAATCTCATTACTGCACTTGTCACAAGAGAGCGCAAGGACCTCCACTTGAGGCTTCACGTTGCTAACGCGCGTCACCATTCCCCGTACGGTGGCCAGCTGTCCTACCATTTCACCTTTGACGTCACGGACCGACAGAGCCTTTGCCTTGCTGCGTGGTTTGAAAACGACCGAGCTGGGAATTTGCGGCGATTAGATGGAAACCTCCACGAGAAACTGCTGTTCCCGCCACATACTATCGGCGAGTGAGTGTTGCAGGGAACGTCTCTTCTTTTGGATCCTCTCTTTGTGCATCTCTTTGCCGTCTCTGGAACAGGATCACCTCCCATGGGTCGTCGTCATCTTTTGGCTGAGAAATATCGTTGAGTCGCAACGTTATTTACAAACGAAGTTTCGACCAAAGCATTGTTCAGACCTGGGACACGCTTGGTGGAAGAAGAGAGTCGATGACTTCACAGAACAGTGTTACATAGCGCTTGGTGTTTCGAATGATGTTGTAAACGAAATCTTCCCCCTCGACCTATTCCATGAAAAAGTTAGAAACACCAAGCATAGAAGGTGATCCTGGTCAGACTTACAGCCTCCACATCATCCAATTCAATCTCCAGTTTTTTCAGCTTCCTTTCTGCAATTGCATTCTACGCCGCGGGACATGTCATCATTGGTTTGGTGGACAAGAGTAGCGGGGTTATAAGGACAAACTAACCAGCAGCTCCTTGTACACAAATCTCGTCTCGCCTGCACCCTCATCAACGTCCATACCATCAGAGATTGTTTCCACAGCGAATTTGTCAATGAATCGGCGTATTTTTTCTGGTTCGGCAGAAATCGAGGGAAGGATCAGTTGGCAAAGGCAGCTGTGCAAACGTGATCTAAAACGGTACCAATGCAAGGTACCGCGCTCAAGACCATAGTATAGAAGTTGGAAGTCCACCCTCACCCTTTTCTTCTTCATAGTTCACATTGATGAAGTTTGCGGCTGTTGAAGGGGCTGCTGCTCGATTTGCCATTTTGGCGAGTGAATCAAGGACGAGGCAGGGACAAGCGCAAGCGCGATTTGGGGATAGGGTTGCAGAGTAAGCGCAACCTTAGGAGATGGGCAAGTGAAGAGTATGAGTGCTGAGCAAGAGGATGACTTCGAGCAGCCAATGCAGGGCGGGTTGGCAAGTTGGATGGACGGTCAAGGTGCGATGGAAGGAACAAAATTCAAATTGGGTTTGCTTCCTAGATTCGTTTATGCTCCACTTCTGCCTTTCTTGGGCTGTCCACCCTTTCGGACATGGAACAGTAGGAGAACGCGTTCCTGTTCTGTTCTTGTCACCCTCGCACTCTGCAGGTTCCCTAGTCCGACGTCTCCAAATCTCTTCAGCCTCTTCGAGTAAGCCTCTGTCGCTAACTTGCGGTAGCACCCAGCTGCCGACCCCGAGTTGCCAACTAGCAACTTCCTTCCAAAAAGAAACATAAAATGTCCATCCAATCCACCGAATCCCACGCGACCCTCCGTCTGCTTTCCCTGAACACCTTTCTCCGCCCGCCACTTATCCATTCTCCAGGCGGCGACTTCAAAGACGCACGCCTTTCTCACTTGACGACCATTCTCCAAAATTATGACGTTTGTGCCTTTCAGGAATGCTTCGGTACTCTTTCGTCTCGTCGTAGTTTTCTGATTAGCGAGGCCAAGAAGAAGGGTTTGGAGTGGGCTGGCATGTGTCCCGTTCCGGGGTTGTGGCGGGCAAAGGTGGATGGAGGGGTTGTGGTGGTGAGTCGATGGAAGATTCAGACTGTAGAGTGGAAGAGATATGGGAGGGGTGTGCATTCGGATTGGTGAGTCCATCCATGACTGGCAAAGTGCGATTGTCATTCGGGCCAAGTTCCATGGGTTGGACCTTTTGAATGATATTTTCATGTAATTCCATTCCGTGCTTCCCACAGGCTTGCAGACAAAGGCGTCCTATACACGGCCATAACCGCACCTATCAGCAACAACGATTCATCCGCACAACCTCAAACCGTCCATCTCTTCACCACTCACCTCCAAGCCAGCTACGATGGTCCGACCCGCGGCAGCGACACCTCGGCCACATCCAAACGCCTCACTCAGATTCACATCCTCAAAGCCTTCATCGACGAAACGTTGTCAAAACATTACAAGCCGGGCGACTGCGCGCTCGCGGTTGGAGATTTCAACGTTGACGGGATCCCCGAGGAAAATAAGGCCAAGGGGGAGGGAGGTGGGCATTCAGAAGAGTACATCGTGATGATGAACATTTTGAAAGGCGAAACTCCTCCGTCTCCGCCAATGAAGCATACGCCCACCCAGTGCGTTGTCACTGATGTTATATACGCTGCATTGGGACACCATCCCGTCACCACTGGGGTGGTGGTCGAAAATGGGCAGGTGCCGTGTGAGGAGAAAGCACTGGATTACATTTTTGAGATTATTCCGGAGGGTCGGAAAGGGAACGCGAAATTCGTGGAAACTAAAGTGGAGGAGTTTAGGGTTGTCGGGGGAGAGAATCAAAAGTGGACGCATTTGTCGGATCATTTGGGTGTGACGACGACGGTTGTACTTGGGTCGATGGTCAATTTGACGGGCGCAGAAGGAGGGGGACAGGCAAAGGGTGGGGAGGCGCTTAGGGAAGATAGCACTCGTGTGGAGGAGCATGAACCGGTTCTTTCAGAAGGGGAAACAAGCGTATAGGAAGCGCTTGAAACTTGACTGCACAACATGTATCATTTGATTGCGAATTCGTTGAGGTTCGGCGTATGTTAAAGGCGACTGTGATCTTGCAACTTGTGCACAGGAAATGTACATGAAAAAGGAAATCCATCGCAACTCCACATTTGGGCTGTGGGAAAGAAGACTTGGAACGTTAGGAATAAAATGCATGACAAGACCTGTCACGCCTTCGACTGCGCGCGTAAGGGTATCCGATGCAATGAATGTGAAAACGAAAGATGCGAACGTCGAATTGTGACTCCCAAACCGATCAAACTTTTATTTTTTTACCCAAAACGTCCTCTTACTCTTCTCAATCAACTCCTACACCTGCCTCTCTTACCCCCACTCACAACAAATCAAAAACCACCTCCTCCACCCCCACTCAACAACTCCCTAAACGAACTTCCGCACCCCCACTCTCCCAAAACGCCCTCCTCATGCCCACTCCACCCCTAAAGCGTGCAGAAAGTGAAAGACTACGTCAGCCAACGCACATCCCGCACAATCTCGAAAACCCTGCTAAAAATCGCAAAAAAACTTACTAAATTTGTAGTCCCCACGCGCGCCACCCTCCACATCCGCCCACTCCTGGTACTTTTTCACCAAGTCCTTCGCTCGATCGTAGGTGGGAAGGATGTACACTCTGGATGAGCCGGTTGAAGCTGCATCATCCGGCTTTAGTGTCCGGATTCCCAAGAACTTTTTCACCACGCTCGCCGGAGCCGCCGACGCGCCGTAGACACGGACGCGCCGAATGCTGGTGTGTTCGCGGAAGTCGGGTTCCGCGAAGAGTCCTACTGCCGTACGGGGAGGTGAGGGGTTGTTGGGCACCCTTGGTTTCGACGCGGCGGTCGACGGTGTGGAGGCGGGTGGTGTTGGGTGGTGGGTGACGGCGGTGGGACGGGGTGCGTCGCGAGGAGATACGAAGGAGCGGGAGGATCCCGCTGACGTGGGAGCAGGGCGCGGCAGTGCGCGGCTGGTGGTGGTGGTGGAGTTTGGTGCGTGGTGGTGGGAGGGAGACTGGCGAGATGTGATCTCGGCCGGGGCGGAGGTGGTGTTGGAGGGCGGTGTGGACCGTCGGTTGGCGGAAGGGTTGGGTGCGCGGTTGTTGGGAGTGGTGGGCCCGGATGTGCAGTGGGGTGGCGGAAGGGAAGAGGGAGGCACCGTCGTTGCGGTTGTGGAACGGACAAGCGCGTTGTTATCTTCCGCGGCGGTCGCGGCAGAAGGACTGCGCATTGTGAAACGAAGCGGTTACAACCTTGTGGTACGAAAGGCAGGCGAAGATGCAAAATACGTACGGTTTTGTGGAACGGGTCGGGTTTGCCATCTCCCTCGCAGCCAGTTTTTGCGCCAGCATCGCCTCCTGCTTCTTCAAAGGCAGCACGTCAAATCTCGTCAATCTCAAACGTTATGTGCAAGCGCACAAAAGACGGGGTTGGCTTGGTGTGTTGATAGGGAATGGGTGACCACCTACCTGGAGTTGCTTTGCCTGGGCTTCCACTTTGGCGCGGAGTTCGCGGTTCTCTGTTGCATTTTGGAAATGAGCATCCTAAGTCCGGTACTTCCGAGCGAATAGTCAACAAAGTACCTTGGATTACTCTGCGAACCTCCTCATCGGCAGCTATCCGTGCTGCTTCTCTCTGGATCTCTTTCTGTTCGAGACTAGCAATAACTTCTTCCAACCTTGCGTGGAGGCTGTCGAGTTTGCTTTGAAGATGCTGGATCTCTTTGTCTCTCTCCTGAAAGCTCGTCGGTGAACATCAATCTGTGGTGAGAGACAGGAAAATCGTTTACCTCAATCTTCTTAGAAGCCAAACTTTCCCGTTGAATCAATTCGGCCTCCTTCTGTTGAATGGTGGCGACATGGCCGGCGATTAGCTGGTGCTGCACTCAGAATAGGCATCAAGTAAGCTCTGACCCCAGTTCTGGAAAGAGCACATTCTTCCAAACCTTGTTCAAAATCTCTTTGGCGTGTGCCTCTTCCAGAACTCGTAATCTGAATCAAACCATAGTAAGCATCGGTAGGGTTGCTTTTTAAGATGCCGTCATCGGTCCTCGTTTCTTACTTTTTGCGAGCATCGTCCGCCGCGCTCGTCGCTTCAGCCAACTCATTCACGTTTCTCTCCTCCAAATCGCGCAGTCTGAGGCACGCACAATGAGCATCGAAAGGATCGATCATTACAATGCCATCATCATTCCCATTTCCTTACCTTGTGTAAGCGCCGTCCGCCGCGGCCCTTGCTTCAGTCGACTGGAGAATCAATGATTCTTTCTCGCTCCGTTCCTTCTCTAGATCTTGATTCAGTGATCCCAACAGCTCCTCTTTTGCCTGGGGTTTTCTTTAGCAGAACATCAGTACAAATCGTCAAGCCACGATATACCTGAAGCAGTTCTCGAAGGGTAATCACTTCCTGACGCAGTTCATCTTTTTCCCGTTGAACCTACAAATTCCTATTTTAGACGAGCCTTTCGCCGACCGGAACTTCAACCATGGGCAATTTACCTGCTCAAAACGTTTGCGTCTGTTGTGTGGCAGGAGTGCGCGGCGGAAGTGTTAGTCGAAAAGAGGTAGGAAACAGTGAGGGAGATGAACATTAGGTTCTGCTCCGTTGAATCCAGTAATCCCAACAACATCAACTGCTCGCCCCGCCCATCTTTTGTTGTCGTTACATACTGGCTGCTTCGCTTGGGGGTGCAGAGTATTGTCAACATTGATGTGGTTGTGGACAGAGAGTTTGCTTGGGGAGAAACAGTTGGGAAAAAATGGGAAAATGTTACGGGCAAATGTTGATTTGGTCTGTTATTTTAACCCCACAGCTTTATTCAAACGAATTTCATGTTGTGTACACAACGGTCTCTATAGACAATGACCTGCCTACTACTCGTGGAATAGATGAAAACAATGGTTTTCGTACGTGATCGCGTCCATTCGACGGTGAGTGCTCGATTATTGTTTTGTCCGAAACCTAAATGAAATCTTCATCCAGATGCACATCACAGTTTCTTACCAGTCATCAGCCCCGCACCCACCACATATTACTCCGTGATGGGCTCCCATCAACGCAGCACCGTCCCCAAACTTCCTCGCCTGCCTTTGGATACCGAATGGCCGACCGAAGAGCGCGTTATTGCCCTTGTCCAGCCTCTTGTCGCTCCTCCGTTGAACATAGCATCCGGTTCACCAACCAAGAACGCCAGCAAAAAACGCACGGGAAACAAAATCAACGTGTTCTCTGAGAAATGGAGGAGGGAGGTTACGTCTGGACGCCTGAGACGGAACAGCGGGAAGGTGGTGCAGCAGCAGGGCGGGAGGTATGGGAGCGGAGCAAAGCGAGAAGAACGAGAGTCCAAAGATCCGGAGAAGGGCGAGCGTAGACAGGAGCGGCCGCCAACGAATGGCCATGCTAAAGACGAAGGTCAACGACATGGGAGTATCAAAAATAAGGACGTTGAAGCGGACGGGGACTTGGATGGGCTGTCGAAAACGACGGCAAATCAGCAACTAAGACTTCCAGAACCCGCAGCTCCTCGTCGCCGGTCATCCAGTAGATTGGAGGAAGTTATTGGAGACATGATCGCACCGCCAACCCCATCTCCCGTGCCGCCGCCACCAAACAACGAATCGGAATCCAATCAACCCAACCGACATAGCAAACCTTCATCAGCTAGCTCCTCAACATTTTCTGGAGACCGCCATATGAAACGCTCGTTCTACGACAGACCACCGGACGGGATACCGTACTCACACACGGCCAACATGTGGGGAGCAGGGAGCGGAAAAGGTCGCCAGCAAGAAGCAGCGGCCAGAGCGGCGGCGGCCGCTGCAGCTGCAGCTAGAGGCGCAACATCCATCGCAAATGCAGCTCTATCACTGGTCCCCGCAGCCCGGTTTTTCCCAGAAGTAACCGGATCCGCAACGCATTTGGCCGGATTTGGAACCACCGCTGCGGGCGGTTACTCCTCACCCCCAACAACACGCCACGACATCCTCTCCACTCCTTCCTTCCGCGAAACATTACCCGCTCTAGCGGTTGGTCCCACAACCGCCCGTCCATACCCCTTGGACTGAATAATCTCCGGCGCAAGGTAATCCGGCGTCCCACACAGGGTCCACGTAACGTCCGGTACGTGTTTAGCGAATCCGAAATCGGTGATTTTGATATGCCCCTTGGAATCGATGAGGAGGTTCTCGGGTTTGAGGTCGCGGTAGATGATGTCTTTGGTGTGAAGGTAGTCAAATGCCATCACGACTTCGGCGGCGTAGAAGCGGGCTACGTGGTTCGGGAAGCGCTGTGTGGGGAGGAGGGGAGGGTTAGAGGTGAATGGGTGGAAGTTTGGAGTGGAGCCCGTCGCGGTCAAATCCCGCAATCAAACAAAGCGTATATGTTGTCCAACCCTTTCCGTCGCCTCAGCACCCACCACCAACCCACAATCCCGCAACAGAAAAAAAGAAAGCACGCAAAGCACAAATAAAAGACGATCCAGATAACTCACCCCACACCTCCTCAAATACGAAAACAACTCCCCACCCTGCACATACTCCATAACAAAGTACAAATTCGCACAATCCTGGAACGTCCCCAACATGGTGACCAAAAACGGGAAATCCAACTGCTCCAGAATGTTCTTTTCGTTGACGGTATGCTCCACTTGCTTCATTTTGACGATTTCCGCTTTTTTGAGGACTTTCATCGCGTAGTATGTGCCGCTGGTTTTCGAGCGGACCAGGTGCACGCGGCCAAAGGAGCCTGTGCCGAGGGTGCGGTCGAGGTGGAAGTCGGTGAGGGTGTATTTGC
>JADGKA010000023.1:0-62765 GCA_027604605.1 Borealophlyctis nickersoniae | reverse complement strand
GTGTTGTATGTCGTGACGGTGGTGTCGAGTGTGATGTTCCATTATTATGGTATGTGTGTATGTGTTTCTTTCTCAAATTATGGCATGGAATGTAGTTTTGATGTCTGCGGTCGTCGTCGCCGTTTTCTTCCCTTCGCTTTTAGGAATCCTTCTCTTTTACGCAGTACTCGACCGGTTCCGTCTGTTTCAACATCTCCTGCAGTACAATGCCCGCACCATTCCAAGCTTACGTATAGCCTCTGGCTTTTTATGCTTTATCGCTTTGTCCGGCGATCTGGCGTCTGCGTGGCTTCCCGAGGGAAAAAAGATTTATGCCATTGCTGCTCAAGTAAGGTTTCCCACCATGCATGGCCATTGCAGAGCGGTCGCATAGCACTACTTACAGTATCTTTCGCAACTTACGTTCTTTTTGACAAAAACCAAAAGGCATTGTTCTGGTTAGCCATCTGCGTAGCCGATATAACCATATCCGTAATGATGGTCCGCACCATCACCGTCGTCTGCGGGGAACTCGACAACGCCTTGCACACCCGTATAGGTGACAAATCCACAGCGCGTACGGTCGAAATGTACCGCGCGAGCCTGGTGCGGTCGTGCGTGGATGGTGCGTTCGTGGGTCAGGAGACGCCGGCGGCGGTTGGAGGAGAAGCGGGAGTTGATGGGAGCAAGTCTGCGTTGCCGCCGCCGGGGCAGAGCCCTGCGCATACGGTGGGTCCATCGACGGCGGCCGAGCGTGCCAAAGTCGCGCGGAAGTTGCAGCGGTTCCTTGCCGCGGTTGTGACGATGGACATTTTAGCGATTTTAACGTACATAATTGGGACGGCGGTTTGGCCGGTAGGTGGACTCTCATATTTGGTACACCCTTCCGTGCACCCCGGGACTCGACATCTAATCCACCCTTTCTTTTTGAACTTGGTCAGCATTACCTGATGGAAGTTGCGCAGGTGGCGGAAGCATATACAGGCATGCATGCCATGTTGGGACTGAAATTTTTGGGTGGCATTCGAGAGTTTTTTGGACAAAGAGATGGTCATCGTTCGGTTGCTGTGCTATGACAATTCTCATTTAGTTTCGTTTAGTTTTGTTTATTTGTGTGTGTGTGCGGTGCGGTGCGGGTGGTACTTTTTCTGGATGGTGGTCCTTTCTCGTGGTCTCATGCACTGTGCCCGATGGTAGGACTATCGTCGCCTCATTCCGCCGAAATCAACACCACCTGCCAAACGTAACAAGTTGCATTTTCCCAAGACACCATTTTGCATAATTCTTTTCTTTAACCCACATTTTATGACTATGTACCCAAAAAAATATACAAACAATCTTGTAACAGGTATGGAGAAACAGGACAACAAATCACCGGTGCAACTCAACCAAATAATGCGCTGCAATGCGACACAAAAGCTCGAACAAGCGCAGTAGAGTGAACGTTGTCCGGTGAAAGCACCAGAGAGTGCAAAAGATAGGGCATTTCGAGAGCAACAAAATCCATCAACCTAGCAACAAGCTTTAGAGAAAGTGCTTTACGCATCACGCAAACTCAGAGGAATCGTCTGGTGCTCACAAAGTATCAACCTGAAGGGAAAAAGTTAAAAAATCCCGTCATGAGCCCTTAGGGTTCATAAATGCGCACACAATACCCTCCCACCCTACCTTAACAATGGGCTTATACTCCGGCTCCCAAACGATACTCTTCACAACATCCTCCACCTTCCCTTCAACCACAGTCGCAACACCCTCCTCCTTCGCCGCCCTTGCAACAGCAACAGCAACAGCAAACGACACCGCCCTCGATTCCGAAATCTTGGGTAGCAACCCATCCCCCGCATCGTCAGGCACCATATCCACAATCGCGCCTGCCGCGGCACGGAGCATCCCTTCCGTGCACCGCGTCGCTTTCACCGCGATGCAACCTAATCCGATACCTGGGTACGCGAACGCGTTGTTTGCTTCGGATATCACTATTCTTTTCCCGTTGATGTCGACGGGGTCGAATGGGCTGCCCGTCGTGACCAGAGCGCGGCCGTGGGTCCATTTGAGGAGGTCGGAGGGGGTGGCTTCGCATAAGCGGGTGGGGTTGGAGAGAGGGAAGATGATGGGGCGGTCAGCGCCGGATTTCACCATGGCGTCGACGATTTCCTCGGTGAAGGATGAGGGGCGCGTGGATGTGCCGATGAGGATGGTGGGGCGGGCGAGGTAGATGGTTTCCAAAAGATTCAGGGATTGTTTGTCCGGTTTGTTGGAAGTGGAGAGGAAGTCTTGGATTTCGTTGGGCGGTCGGGCGTACGGTTTTTGATACAATGTCAGGTCGTCCATATCCCATGTGAGGAGACTGCGCATGGTACAAACGTGCACGTTAGCAGAAAGTCAACCGTCACTCCGTCACCTATTGAAATGCTCACCCCTGTTTATCCACCAACCAAATCTGACGTCTTGCGTCTTCCACTGAAACAGATGGGTCGCTGTACGCGATAGCGTCTGCAATCCCCGTCCCAGCGGTGCCAGCGCCGAAAATCACGATTCGCTGATCTTTGATTTTTGACCCAATTGCTTTGAGGGCGGCTTGCACGGCGGCCAAGGTGATGACTCCCGTTCCTGCAATGCAAAAAAACCCTACATGAATCTCGCCCACAGAGAGGGCAGCCACGGAAAGGCCGTTACGTTACGCACCCTGCATGTCGTCATTGAATGTGCAGAGCTGATGTTGATATTTGTCCAGCAAAATCCGCGCATTCTCCCTGCCAAAGTCTTCCCAATGCAGCATCGCGCCGGGTGCGTGGGTCTTTACGGCTTGCACAAACTCATCCACAAAAGCAAAATACTCCTCCCCGCGCACCCGTTTGTGCCTCCAGCCAGGATACAGCTTATCGTTCAACAGCTGTTCGTTATCGGTGCCCACGTCCAATACGACAGGTAGCACACGCAGCGGATTCACACCTGCCAAACCAGTATACAAAGCAAGTTTGGCCACGCTGATGAAAATGCCGCCCACGCCTTGGTCGCCGATGCCAAGAATCTCTTCACTGTCTGTGACAACAATCAAGTTTGTGCGTTCAGGAAGCGCATCGCGGAGGAGACGGCCAATCTGCCCTTTGTTGCGGAGCGTGAGAAAGGATCCGCGCGGACGGCGGAACATGTGCGAGTAATTTTCGATGGCTTCGCCTTCTGTCGGAGTGTAAACTATCGGCAGCATCTCTTCCATATGGGTCGTGAGAAGTCTGTAGTAGAGGACCTGTGTCGTCAAATCAGCCGGTGAGGCCCATTCACCTGAGTTTGAATGCTAGTGACAGCCGCGGTACCTCGTTCTGGTCGAGCATGGACTGCATGAACGCATTTTTCTCCAAATTTCCCTTTTCAGCACAGTACTGACTGTAGGCTCTCTCCACCTGTTCATCCAACGACGCTATCTCGTCGGGCAGCAATCCCTCCAACCCGAGGTTTTCCCGTTCATCTGTGGGAAAGGCGGCGCCCTTGTTCAAAGCTGGAGTGTTGAGGATCTCCTTTGGACCGAGGATAGTGTATATGATGGGATTTCCGGATTTAGGGTCGGTTGAGTAGCGGAATACTGGTGGTTTTGGCATCTGGTTTGTCTGTTGTGTTCGCAATTCAGGAGATGGAATGGGCAGACCACGAACGTGTCACTCATTTGTCACGGTGGGTATCCGGATGTCGTGAACCCTCACTTGGGCACGTCTCTCCAAACTTAAGAAATTATAATTCTCAAAATATGGCGTAAGTTGCTTGCGAATTTCCACGCTCTGATATAAGTGCTTAAGATGGGCGAATCGCAGAAGCACGAAAAGGTTTGAACGACTCGAAACTCACGATGTGCCATCACATTGGACCTCCAACCAAGTCCACATTTCAAAGGAAAAAAGAAATTCATCTGTATGGTTTCAGTCCCTGCGCACTATCCCTTGCTACACCCTATTTAAGCCCCCTAAAGGTCAAATACCAGCGTACACCAGGCTCCTATTAGGCTCCTATTAGGCTCGACAAAACCCGGACGACATTGGGACGATATTGGTGGCTGGGTGGCTTTTCGGCGCCCCCAAAATTTCGATGTCCGGACAGTCGAACACACTTCCCACACTTTCAGCTCTTCGTCCACAATGGCCGATTCAGATTTTGAATTTGACGAGGAAAGTGCCCCTGAATGCTCTTCGGGGGACGAGTATGGAGAAACAAACGGACTTGGGAAGGTAGTTCTACTCGTGTATCGCGATACGGTTTTACTTCGTCTGATCCATGTTGGGTATCTAGCGGAAACTGGCCGGAAAACAAGGGCGGAGCGGCGCTGGAAAACGTCGACAGTTGGAGGAGGACGTGGATGAGAAACCGAGCACAGAAAAGCTCGGAAACTCCACTGGAAAGCAGTCCACTCCCAAAAATATTAAACCTGCTAAGCGGTTGAAGACAGAAAGCGGTATTAATGATAGCCCAGATGGGAGTCCATCTCCCAAAAAGTCTACCAGCAAATCCGCAAAGGGAAAGAAAACTGTTGAGGTCAGTCGTTGCGTATGCCTTATTGTGACGAAGCAAACGGTTGACATCGATTTGGAATGTGCGAGCAGGAGATATATCAACGAAAGACGCAGCTTGAGCATATTCTACTGCGACCAGACTCCTACATTGGCTCTATTGAAATGAGTGAAAGCCCCATGTGGGTTATGGACGGCGACAAAATGGTTTACAGAGACGTCAAGCTTGTGCCCGGCCTGTACAAGATTTTTGACGAAATTCTCGTTAACGCCGGTTAGTACGCGTTTCAGTTTCGAGGGTGTGAAGGGGTCTTGGTTTTATGCTTTGAAAATAACCTGATATTGTCACTTTAGCGGACAACAAGGTCTGGGCCACAATGCCATATGCCGCATTCGGCATCTGACCAGTTCCATCTGACCAGTTCCATTTTTTCCATTGCAGATTCGAGATCCTTCTATGACGACTATCAAGGTGAAGATCGACCGTGACAAGAACAGCATCAGCGTCTACAACAACGGGAAAGGCATCCCCGTTGAAATGCACGCCAAGGAGAAGCTTTATGTACCTGAACTCATCTTTGGGCATTTGCTCACGTCGTCTAACTATGATGATGAAGAGGAAAAGGTCACCGGGGGACGTAATGGCTTCGGCGCAAAGTTATGCAACATATTCAGCAAGGAGTTTATTGTTGAGACCTCGAATCAGGAGTCAGGGCACAGTTTTAAGCAGGCAAGGAGAAGCGGGTCCACCACTTCTTATAGCACCGGGCATAATCTCCAACCTTACAGGTTTACCGAAACAACATGAGCGATCGCTCAGAGCCGAAAATTGGGAAGCCCTTAAAGGAAGATTACACAAGGATCACGTTTACGCCGGATTTCGCAAAATTTGGCATGGCCGAGGAGATCGATGATGATTTGGAGGCAGTCTTGCGAAAGCGCGTTTACGATATGGCGGGCATTCTGAAAGGAGTGAAGGTCGAACTGAACGGCGAGAAAATCAAAATCAAAAATTTCAAGGAGTACGTGAAATTATACCTGGAGTCTGTGCTGGACGAACCACAATCGATTCTGTACGAGCGGACCGGAGAAAGATGGGAAGTCTGTTTTGGAGTCAGCGATGGGCAGTTTCAGCAGGCATGTACCTCATGCACCAGATGTTTCCCACGCTCATGCACATTAACTTAATGCCCTTTGCGTAAACTAGGTCAGCTTCGTGAATGGTATCTGTACCTCGAAAGGGGGCACCCATGTGGCCCATGTCGCGGATCAGATTATTTCGCATGCGAGCGAGACTCTGAAAAAAAAGGAGAAAGATTTGAACGTCAAGCCTCACCAAATTAAAAGCCATATGTGGTTGTTTGTCAACTGCTTAATCAACAATCCGTCCTTCGACTCCCAAACCAAAGAAAACATGACTCTCAAAGCGAGCAAGTTTGGATCAAAGTGTACTCTCAGCGAGGATTTTCTCAAGAAAGGTATGCGGCGATCATGTTGATTTTCTGAGAATGCTCTCTGACATGTTCCTGGATCAGTCTCAAAGACAAAGCTTCTGGAGAATGTCACCAGAATTGCCAAATCGAAACAAGATCAGCAGTTGAAGAAAACGGACGGAACTAAACGGTCTCGCCTGACCGGCATTGCAAAGTTGGATGACGCAAATCGTGCCGGTACAAAAGACGGGCGACGTTGTACCCTGATTTTGACCGAGGGAGACTCTGCCAAAACTCTCGCGATGAGCGGACTGACCGTCGTTGGTCGAGACAACTTTGGAGTCTTCCCTCTACGAGGCAAATTGCTAAACGTCCGAGAAGCATCCAGCAAGAGCATCTTGGATAACGCCGAAATTAAAACAATCAAACAAATCCTTGGATTGCAGCAAGGGAAGCAGTACACATCGGTGGATAGCCTCCGATATGGTCATGTGATGATCATGGCGGACCAGGTATTTTTGATGGCGAAACTGTCCCATGCGGCGTGGCGTTACCCTGATAGTTGCATCTTGCAGGACCATGATGGATCTCACATCAAAGGTTTACTCATCAACCTGTTTGATCACTTTTGGCCGAGCCTTTTGAAGCAGTCCGGGTTTCTGCTGCAATTCATTACTCCCATCATTAAGGTACGCACTACTCTACCTTTGCGCAAGCGACACTACCGAGCCTCACGATCTTCAGTAGATTAGCAAAGGCAAAGAAGTGATTGACTTTTACACGATTCCGGAATATGAGAAATGGAGGGAAGCCCACAATAACGGAAAGGGTTGGACAATCAAGTATCTCAAGGTATATAAGTCCGCGTAACTTTGACTGTTTACAAAACGGCAATGATGCTGAGACGTGTCATCCAAGGGATTGGGTACCAACACAGCTGCGGATGCCAAAAAGTACTTCTCAAAGATGAATCAGCATCAGAAGCCCTTTGCACGGGTGGAAGATGTCGATCGCGGCCTTATTGATCTTGCGTTCAATAAAAAAAAAGCCGACGACAGAAAGGAGTGGTTGCGTAATTTCACCGTACGTCTGCTTCCTTTACCTCCTGAGACAATCGTCCGGCAACTTTTATGATGACATTTTCCCTTAGCCCGGGACACATATCGACACCAATGTCGACAAAATCAAAGTCGCTGACTTCGTCAATAAAGAGCTAATCCTCTTTTCAATGGCTGACAACGTCCGTTCAATCCCGTCACTCGTGGATGGATTGAAGCCGGGACAGCGGAAAATTCTGTTTGCATGCTTCAAGCGAAACCTTACGAAAACGGAGATCAAGGTCAGTGCTAGGTTCTTTTGTCGACATATCTTGAATACTTTGATGGAAACCATGGCAGGTGGCACAACTGGTAGGATATGTGGCAGAACATTCCGCTTATCATCATGGCGAGGCTTCTTTGGGCACCACTATCATAAACCTGGCTCAAGATTATGTTGGGAGCAACAATTTGACGTTGCTCGAACCTCGTGGTCAGTTTGGCACAAGGCGGATGGTAAATGTCAATCTGTTCGTCGTCCGATGCTTCGTCCTTACGCTAATCTTGACATGATAAAAAGGGCGGGAAGGACTTTGCCCATCCTCGGTACATTTTCACCATGCTCGCCAAGGTAGCAAGGCTCCTTTTCCATCCTGCAGATGACAAATTGCTGAAGTATCAGACGGAGGAAAATATGACGATTGAGCCTGAATGGTAGCTGCGGACGCGGCAAGTATTTTCAGAAACTTCTCCCTAAACGGTGAACCTGAAACAGGTACATTCCAATACTTCCACTTGTGCTGGTGAATGGCGCGGAGGGAATCGGTACCGGATGGAGTACAAGCATTCCGAATTACAATCCAAGGGACATCGTCGAAAATATTCGGAGATACTTGCGGAAGGAACCTCTCGTGAAAATGCATCCGTGGTACAAGCATTTCACTGCAAGTATTGGCTTCCATTGCTATCAATATTTCGCCTTTCTTGATGCGGATGTGTTCCCGCAAACAGGGGACAATCGAACTGACGGGGGACAGATACAAAGTGTCCGGCGCTTTAAGAAAAGTTGATAGTACAACTATCGAGATAACAGAGTTACCGCTAGGGACATCAACGCAAGGTTACAAGGACTTCCTGACTTCGCTGGTTGAGGGATCCGATAAATCTCCTCCGTTCATCAAGGTGAGGTTGGAGACTCCGGTGGTCCTATAGCTTGGATTCTTATCGTTTGTGGCAGGATTTCAGAGAATACCACACAGATACATCCATTCATTTCGAAGTTGTCTTGAGCGAAGAGAATATGGCACTAGCTGAAGAAGAAGGGCTTGACAAAAAGTTCAAGATGACGACATTCAAAACCGTCTCCAACATGGTTTTATTTGACTCGGCTGGAAAGTTGCGAAAGTATGAGTCGGCAGAAGAAATACTTGAGGAATTCTGTGCTCTGCGCTCTGAATATTACATCAGAAGGAAGGTAGGGTTTGTGCCTGGTTATTCATATTCTGTATCAGGCGTTTTCCCTCATCGAATGTTTCCAGAAATGGCAACTCGATCAACTTGAACACGAGTTCAACAAACTTGACAATCAAGTCAGATTCATTCAAGATGTGATCAGCAAGAGGCTCGTTATACAGGAGCGAAAGAAAGCTGAAATTATTTCCGACTTAGTGTCCCGGGGGTATACCTCAATCAGAAAAGGAAGCACGGGAGGAGAACCTGAAGACACCCAAGAAGATGTGCCCGAAGACGACGCACGCGGATACGACTACCTCCTTTCCATGCCTCTATGGAATCTCACACGGGAGAAGGTTGGTGGCGGCTCTTCATGACTTTACTCTCAGTGCGATTGCCGACAGTATAACTCCCAAATGATTGCAGATTGAGAAGCTTGAGCAAGAACGGGCGAGTCGCAAGGATGAAATAGATCGTCTCAATGCTATGTCACCTGACACTCTGTGGGAGCAAGATTTGGACGCACTCCTTGACGAGTGGAACGTAAGTACCTTTAGCAAGTTCCCATACGCAGGTGTAAATGCTTACTGGAGTGGTGCATATCAGCGGATAGAACTGTTACAGCCAACGGAGGAAGGATACAACGCACAAACCACAGGGCGCTCGGCTCAAAAAGGAAGGAAACAGCAGGCGGCTACCCGGCAACCGCAACCGAAGAAGCCGGCCAAGAAAGCGAAGAAAGTTGAAGACGAAGATGCTGCTTTCGAGAAGCCAGCCAAGAAAGCGAAGAAAGTTGAAGACGAAGATGTTGATTTCGAGAACGGCGACTTTGTGGACGTCAAAGGTTTTACTTACCACAGAATCTGGTTTGAGTGCACGATAACTGACGTTGGGATTCTCAGCAAATCCAGCACCGTCAAAAACCAAATACGCTAGAGGCGGCGACCTCAAATCTTCAAGGAGTGGCGACCGGCAGGCAGCATTGGTAGAACGAAATGAAAAGGGCGGCGACGTCACGCTTTCCAGCATCCATGGAAAGAATGCAAGTACCACCAAGACGATTTCCACGATGCCAATTGAGACAAACTCGAAGAATTCTCAGAAGGTTGTGAGCAATACGACTCCCAGGAAGCTGGGTGATCCAACTAGAAATACCCCAGGTAAAACCGTTCAACAAGAATCATCGCGATCCTGCAGCTTTCTCATTGATTACTTCTCTCGAAAGGCACGTCAGGATCAGCCGCTCAAAGAAAGATAACGGACTTGTTCCGTATGAAGCCTTTGACACCCGGGAAAACTTCTTCTGATGACCAAGGTATGTGTCCGATGTTCCCGTTAGTCGTCAATCCTGCACTCTAAAATGGAATCTTCTCAGCGGTGAGACGGGTTTTGTCACTATCACGTACACACGCGTTTGGGCTTATTTGCAATTTTGCAGGATGAGTTGCCCGTAGGTAACGAAGGGAGGGAGACCGCGACTGGCACTGGCACCATTGCTGGTAAGGTCTAACAGGCGAACGGCATAGAATTTTGCCCTTTTTGCAATTCCTCAATCTTTCGATGAAATCAGATGCTGCAAAGCGGACGGATAAACGGCAGACCGAAAAAGCCCTAATGCTAGAATCAACTGCTTCTGCGACCATCGAAATCGCTGCCACCCTTGGGAGAAAGAAGGGTCGGACATCCGCGGCCGGTACCTCTGTGGATAAACCGAGCAACGGAACTGTGAATATCATCAGCGATGATGATGAGGACGACCCTCGCATTCCCCGCAAGAGACGGAAGGTTGCGCCCAGAATCTCCCCTGATGAATCCGAAGATGACGCAGACGGCGGCGGTATGCCAATGAATCCTCCGGATGGCGATGATGTGGATGTTTCCCCACTTCGGCGCTCTCAGCGTGCTCGTCCCGTCAAAACTCCGACCGTTTCATATTCCTTTGAAGATGAGGACGAGGATGGGTCAATCCACGAAGAGCAGGATGACGAGTCAGATTATGAAGAGAGCTCTTGAAGGGACGTCTGCCTACTTGTGTGCATTGAGCTAATAAAGATGAAATTTTAATCAGAGTGAAAAGTTCATTTGGGGTTCAACCCCCAAGTTGGGCGCCTTTGTCCACTTAATGCTCTTGAAGGAATTGTTTTGGGTGCCTTGCGTCGTTTTATTGCTTTGAAATTCAAGTTCTGCACACTTGCTGGGAAAAGCATCATCAGGAATGAAACGCCAACAACGTTGGGATAAGTTTCTGATTTCCGGGCGCCTTATATTAGAGACCCAAAGTTCGTCTACGGGTGAACCACACAATTATACAGTTTTGCCCTGCTCTATTCTTTCGTCATGAGCAATAAAGTTTTCGCGACGCTCTTCCTCTGCGGCGGTCTCGGGTTTCATCGCAGGCTAACCCCCCCCCAAAAAAAAAAATCAGGACAAAATGTAATGCAAGATTGGGAAATACATTCTGATGCCACTTACGAAGAGAAGAACCTCCTTGATGTTGTTGGAGTCTGTCAAGAACATGGTCAAGCGGTCGATACCCATGCCTGCAAAAAATGGAAGACGGTGTTAAGCGTCAAGCGACGACAAAAAAGCATGACCCTGCAGCTAAGAAGCCACGTACCCCACCCTCCAGTTGGAGGCAACCCGAATTCAAGAGCGTTGCAGAAAGTTTCATCCACCAATTGGGCCTCATCGTCTCCTGCTGCCTTATCCTGAGCCTGCTGCTCAAACCGCTCGCGTTGATCAAAGGGATCATTCAACTCGGTGTAGGAATTGCAAATCTCCTTGGTCGCCACAAAGCATTCGAACCGCTCGCAGAGACCGGGGATGGATCGGTGCGCTTTAGCCAAAGGCGACATCATTTGCGGGTGTTCCATGATGAAGGTAGGGTTGATACAGGTATTTTCGATGAATTCGCCGACCAGCTTGTCGAGGAGACGGGCACTGGTACGCGGTGCGGAACACTCGACGTTGTGTTTCTGGCACAGATCCGAGAGGAATTTGTTTGCCTCGGGAGTGGCCAAGGTGTCGGCGGGCGGGAACTTGACCTTGAGCACCCGTTCCAATTCCGGAATCATGGGAACCCGACGGAATGGAGGGGTGAAGTCAATTTCCCATTCTTGGTCTTCTGTGGGATGGTACTTGACCTTGTAACCCCCAGTGATGGACTTGACCATCCCCGACACTAACGCCTCGGTGATGTCCATCAGATCGTACATGTCCGCATACGCCATGTAGAATTCGCAAGTGGTGAATTCGGGGTTATGAGTAAGGTCGATCCCTTCGTTACGGAATTGCCGCCCAACTTCGTACACTCGGTCCAACCCTCCAACTACCAGCTGCTTCAAATACAGTTCCGGAGCGATACGCATGAAGAGGTCAAGCTTCAAATCGTTGTGATGCGTGATGAAGGGCTTAGCTGTAGCACCCCCGGCAATCATGTTCATCATCGGGGTTTCCACTTCCAAGAACCCGAGATTGTCCAAGAATCGTCGAAGGTAGTTGATGATCTTGGCCCTCGTTACAAACTTGTTGCGCACCGAGTTGTTCATGATGAGATCAAGGTAGCGCTTGCGGTACCGCGCCTCCTGGTCCTTAAAACCGTGGTATGCGGGAAGCATATGCAGGCAGGGAGTAAGGAGGGTGATCTTCTTGGGAATGATCGACAGCTCCCCCTTGTGCGATTTGCCCGGGTAACCTCTAACCCCCACAATGTCCCCACGTTTCAAAAGCTGGTGCACCTCACCAAAGTCCCCTTCATAATCTTGCGCTGCCGCCAGAATCTGCACTTTCACCCCCTCTGCATGAAGATCAAGGAAGGCCAACGATTTCCCCGACTCTCGGATGTTGTGGAGGCGTCCAGCAATCGTCACCATCTCGTCTGTCTTCCTCGCCCCAGTATCCAGCCCTGAGTACTTTTCAATATAGTCTGGGATGGAGATGGAAACATCGAACTTGTGTGGGTAAGGGTTCGGCGACTGTGTCTCACGAAGTTTGAGGATTTTCTGGGAGCGGAATTCGAAGTATTGACGGGGATCCACAGGGTCCTCATCCGCGACCTTGGCCTTGGCCTGGACGGCAGGTGCGGGGTTCGCCGCTTCCTTGGCCGCCTTTGCCGCGTCCTTTTCTCTTTGCTTGTTTCGGCGCTTCAACTCCCTGTCAGAACACAACAAACACAGTTGAGTCTCTCCAGATGCGTGCGGTCCTAAGGAGTAAGGACGGTCGACGGCTCTCCGAACTTACGATTTGGAAACCATTTCTCCTGTCACCTCGTCGAGGAGCAGCTTTCCGGCGGGTTCAGGGGCCGTCATTATGGTTTTCGAAGATAGGGTAAGAAGGCTGGTTTGAGGGGTTATGAAACGAGTACGGGGTAGCAGAGCAAAGACGCTGTGAGTCGAAGCGAGTGCGCGACGCGATAGGTATTTTAGGGGGTGAGAAACGAAAGCGGCCAGTTGCATACGACCCGTCCCACTTCCTGCTGCGGAGAGGAACGTAGGAAAACTGGGTAGCGATGACTGGTGGGAATGGACGGGATGCGAAGGGAAGGGATTGACGCAAAGTAGCAGAAGAGCCCGCGGAGAGAGTCAGTCTGAGATGAGACATCAAGATTTTTGACTGGAGTGCGCCACAAGCCACTGTCATCCATCGGGCCAATCAAATCGAATTGCACTAACAAGCCACATGTCCATTGTCAAAGCACTCGGTATCCCTCCCACCCCAATGAACACTCTCGGCAGTCACTTACTTCACGGCCAGCAACAACAATGTCTGTATTGGCGCAAGGCATGCCAGGAACTGAGCCCACCGGAATATCATCGGCCTATAGGCGAGGATTGAGACCCTCCCCACTCCCCACGGGTACTCAGTTCAATCCAATCACGGGAGAAGGAGTAGAGCGATCCTTCGTGACTCGACGCTTGGAGAGAGAACAGTCGGCATCTCCCACAAGAATTCACGGTCGTTGGTATTCCGATCATTTGGGCTCAAGTGTCAATTTGGATGGGAGCATTCGGGAATCCCCAAATTTCAGTAAGAGTGGCTGTTGACAATATCCTCTTCCCGTCATGTTTGACCTAAGACCCGAGAATAGGCTCAGAGACGCGCGTTCCATCGGGCTCGGCTCTCCCAATATATTTGGGTGGAGACCGTGGCCGCGAGATTACGAGACCGGACTATCCCAATCCACGCCGAGGTCATGACTTGCTTGCGCAAGAGGAGCGACAAGGAGCTGGCTTACAAGAAACGAAAGGGTGGAAGGAGGATGTGCCCAGAAGGCGTGGGCCAGGTCTACAGTCTATTATCTATAGCAAACCAGAAGGGGAGGACGAACGACGAGCACAGATGAGAGAAGAGCTCGGTTAGTTCAGGCGCCAGGCCCTGCTGTCTCCGCTTTCGTGCAAATTATCAAAATCATCCCTGATCCTTTGTGGTCCTTTGTACAGCAAAGTATGAGCGAATGCAACTCCAGGAACGGCAGGAACACAGGCGGAGAGAGCGTGAAGAGGATATGCAGGTACACCACCCACAGCGTTTTTGTGCGTGTCGTGAATTTTGCGTTGCGCTTTTCACAAACCGTTTTGCTTCTTTGGTCAATGCCAAGTCCGCAAAAAATATGGAATGGCCATTTGGCCGCAGGCCCCAAAAGCATATACCCGAGGATCGGCAGGTAACGATTCGTTTGGGTAATGGATCCGTATAAGCTGCTTAAGCTCATGAAAACTGAAACAGATGCTGCGGCGACGAGAACCCCAAGCGGAGGTGCGAATGGTAACGTTCTATTCTTTGGGGGAGCATACGTAGAAGGAGCATGAGCTCATATTTGGCGCATTAGCCCATCAATGAAAGTCAGTCGCCACGGCGGAGATTGAACCTTGCAGCTGATTCCCATGGACGGGTAAGTCACTGCTTTGGCCAAATCTCAATCAGGTGGTTCTTTTCGATTCCAACGGTACATTATGCATTAAGGTATTTGCCACGGAGCCGCCAGCACCCGATACCCACTTTGATCCTATTACCGGGCGAACACTGGTTGGTGAAGCTTTGCATGGAAACGAACCGGTGCGACGAGAGTGGCCGCGAGATGCGGATCACACCAGGATTGGTCAGTTGGAACTTGACACGTACATCCCAGCCGTCCACAGGGGATTTGACTTTCTCAATTAGACAGTTTTGGCCGAGCCTTGAGTAAGCCCAATGGCGCGCAAACGAATCACAGTCAGTACAATCCAATCACACATTGGGTGTCAGCCCCAAATCCCATGCCACCATCCAGCACTCCTGTGGCAACCTCAACCCTCAATACAGTACGCTCCAACACTATTTCTTGATAACCGGCCGTTGCCAGTGCTGACGAGTATAGTTCTTGCCAGGCGCCAGCGAATCCTCCTTCCCCATCTTTCGATCAGCGACTCGATCCCGCCACAAGTGAAGATGCCAGAACGAGTGACGCTGAGCAGAGAGGGATGAAAAACATTGGTAACTTTTCATGTCAACTGACCGATGATGGCCCATGATGTTTTGCGTGGCATCTTACGATCCATTTGATGTATATCGCTGTAGGGGAACCGCGCAGAGAGCAGAAGAAGGAGATGGATCAACATGAGCCGCCGGTATGTAAGAATCCCGCAGTGCGTGACCGCCCATGCTCTCCATTTGAACAACACGACTTCCCGCAGTGGTACCCCTTTGGAAAACCCGAACAGCGCGTCGACTTCAAAAAGAGCGTTCGGACTGACGGACCGCCGGTGGGTGCCTCGCCACCCCATTCATTTTGAAAATAAATCTGTTCCAATGTGGTGGAGAATTTTTAGGAAACAGCCCTTGCGGCAACGGAAGCTGCCAAATCCCGCCTTCGCGAGGAGCAAGGTTGATTTAGGGGGGCATTACCATACTAAGGGGGCAAAATGCTAATACCGGAATTTCATTGATTGCAGAGCGGTTGATTAAAATGCGGGAAGAGGAGCAGCGAAGGAGACGTGAACAGGAATTGTCGAAGGGACGGGAGGTATGCTCGTATTTACGTGCTCCAGCTCAAGTCTTTCAAAGGGAATTTACCTGTACGTACATCCAACCCAGCTTGCATCCTCATATCCATGGAACTGGGGAGCGGATGAAGTGCAGCGGCGGCAGATGGCACATCGGAAGGCGACGGATGTGTTTGGACAGGTGCGCCGTGTTTTCCCCGGATTGGTAATATAGAATGCAAAACTTGGAACTAAGGGGAAGGGTCCTTTTTCAGCACGAGCATGTGAACCCTGAGACCGCGTCACGATATTCTCAGGCACTTGACCGTCTTGTGCAGGAAAGAAAAGAAAAGAGGGAGGCGGAAAAGCAGTATGATACAAAGATGGGTCTTCAGGTGAAGAAAAGACACTTGGAAGTTGTACTTGCATTGGCGTTGACGTTTTCCCTCCACTCCCCACTCAGCACGTAACAAAAGGTTTCGACGCAATAGTAGGCTACGACCACCCCTGGCAAACACACCCGCAAGGTCGCCCGCCCGGTCCCCCCGCCGACCATTCCGGGGATGACCCATGGCCCCACCGCATCTATTCCAAACCAAAAGCCAGTCTTGGCAACCCTGCACACAGCAGTGTGCCGGATCCACCCCACCGCACAACGTGGAATGAAGGGGAGATTGATTTCGGGGATGGGAGGTATAGAAGGTATTCGAGGCGAAAGGATGAGGGGAATGGTCAGTTAGCTGCTTAGGGTAGATAGTTTTGGGGGCAAAAGGCTAGAGGACAGGGCCAAGTGTAGTCTTAGAAGTCGTTATAGGGTTTACAAATAGATTCCATAGGTATAGCAATTTACTACAATAAGTTGCAACAAAAGGATAGATATAAAAATGGACCAAACCGGTATGACTTTCTGGTGATATGTATGTAGACGAAGAGTTCATGAACTGGATTGAGGGTTACCCTTTGACGCTGGAGGAAAAAGAATGACCCGTGAATACCGGTTAGCGGCGGCATTCGGTACACCTTGTTTCGTGGCTTTTTAACGAGACGAATCGGAAGACCGACAAATTATAGAGGTGTCGGTGTGCAGTCAATATATAACAAGGGCCGATGGTGTGGTGGTCTAAATACTGCCAACTGTATTATTCGGATGAGAACGTCCCGGGTTCGATTCCGGCGGGGAAGCAGTCCACTGTCTCATCGCGTCCTCCAGTGGCGGGCTCCGTACCTCTACTGCGGGCCTAGTAGCAATTGGAGCCACACGCCAATGCTGGTTTTTTTTCGCTATTCTTGGATGCTACCTCTTTGCTGTTGTTCCCTTTTCTTGTTGCTCCTGCTGTCCAATTGGATTTGCAATATATTGTACCTATGTGTTTTTTTTTTTGGAAACTGGAGGGATGGTGGGCTCACGTAATTACGCGTCCAGGGGGGCCGCTAAAGGAAATCCGCAGAGTAGATGATTATAGTCAAAAGTGGCCAAACAGCTCGATTAAATAAAGGAAGGTTGCTGCTGCATCGTTGTTGACCAATCTTTCAGGAATGAAGTTAAGCTTTATAGCTTCCTTGCCTCGAACGCACAAAACCTCGGTTTACCATGGGACAGTCAGCAAGGACGCGTCGCGCAGTCGTCGCCGCAGTGACCGCGGCCACCTTGGACGCTTGAACTGGTGGCTTTTGTGGCTTGACAAGAAGCCGCTCAAGCCCCTCGAGTAGCTGAAGCTGCACTGTGAGGAGGAGCGCAGTCCAAGTGAAGTCCCCACACAGGCAGTCTAATTAATCTCAACTCTGAAGACACCATGAGCGGCGAGACGGACTGGGATTTATGGGCTGCTATGGGCCTGCCGACAGGTTTTGGCAAAAAGGCGAAAGATAACTCTGCCCGAGATCAGCGCGCAATTGAGGAAACTCGTCGAGCACCCGCAGACGTACCTAAAACAGGAACCAACAGTGGTGGGGGTTCACGTAAAGGGACAACGCCAGCAAATGTGGCGGAAGACGAAGAGGAAAAGGAGGAGGACTCGGATGTGAAGGTAGCGGGGACGGGCGCAGACGACGAGATCACCTCGGGCAGCGAGGAGGAGGACGAGGAGGACGAAGAGGAGGGTTATGACGACGGGGCCGATCGACTACCGATCAGTCACCAGGCCACGCTTAAAGATCATATGAAGGTTAGGATTGTGGCTGTCCATTTTGCGAAAATGCTTTCTGTAGTCAAACGCCTGCGCTCTAGACAGTGTCCGCACTCAGCATCGATGCTGCCGGGTCGCGATTTGCCACTGGTGGACGAGATTGTATGGTGAAGCTATGGGATTTCAATGGGATGGATGCAAGCTTGCGACCGTTTCGCTCCTTGGAACCGTCTTCTGGGAATCCGGTAGGTTGGTCATGATTACGGGTCGTCCCAACGGATTTCCAACCCATTTCTGATCCACCGGCATTATCCACTGAAGGTACGGGATGTTCAATTCAGCATGTCTGGGGACCAATTCTTGGTGGCTTCGACGTCTTCCCAAGTAAAGTTGTATGACCGTGATGGACTGGAAATGTAGGTAGGAGTTTTTGGTGTCCGACCGCGTGACTCAGGGTTGATGAACTTCCTTAGTGCGGAGTATGTCAAAGGCGATCCATACATAAGAGATATGAGACATACGAAGTAAGCTTGAATCTCATCAAGGTTTCGGTTTGTTTGCAATTACTTACGTCACCTTTCCAGGGGTCATATTGCGGCACTTACCGGTTGTAGATGGCACCCACATGACAAGAAAACGTTCATCACATCCTCCCTGGACAGTACAATAAGGTGGGCATGACTTCCACTTCATTGTCGAATCCACACCTTGGCTCATTTACCTGAGTAGAATATGGGACGCAGAAACCAAACGGACGCAGAAACAAGTCATTGCTGTTAAATCAAAGCTGCCTGGAGGAAGAACAGCCATAACGTCAATAGCATTCTCTCCTGACGGAAAACTTATAGTGGGAGGTAAGGCTTTTTGAGCCATTTGACACAACTCTGGGGATCTCTTGCTCATGAAGCCCATGCTTCAGGAGCCGCCGATGGAGCCCTTCGAATATGGAAATCGTCGGGGCCTTTTTTGCAACCGAGTCAGGTAATCAGTGCTGTTGCTGTAATTTTTGCCGAGGCGCATCGTTCGCTGATTCAATTCTCAGACCATGGAGGGTGCACATATGTCCGGGGCCGCTATCAGCTCCGTCGCTTTCTCTGTGGACAACGTCACTTTGGCCACAAGAGGAATGGATGATACCCTGAAGCTTTGGGATATCCGAAAGTTCACTAAACCCCTGGCGTCGGCCACTGGGCTTCTTAACTTCTTCGAAGAGACCAACGTGACATTCTCCCCGAACGATCGGTACATTCTCACCGGAACCTCTGTGAAGAAGGACGAGGGACCTGGAAAGATGTGCGTATTTGAAAAGCAGACGTTGAAGAAGGTTGAAGAGGTTGAGGTGGGGCGGAGCAGTGTGGCACGGGTGTTGTGGCATGGCAGAATCAATCAGATCGTTGCTGGTACTGGCGACGGATCTGTGCAAGTCCTTTATGACCCCAAAGTGAGTCTCGCCGGTATCAAGGTTGCAGTAGTGAAGCAACCAAAGCGACGAGGGATGGATGTGGATCTTTACACGTAAGTTGCACGTATCATTCCTGGAAATTCCCGGGCAACCTAATCATTGCATTCTTCGCTTTTTCAGGGATGACGCTGCACGGTAGGTGTTAATGACCCGGTGTCCACAGAAATGAAGGATGAACGCTCACGAATGTGTTTTGCAGACCAATCATCACTCCGCACGCCCTTCCGATGTTCAAAGAAGACATTCCAGGAACAGGGAAGCGGAAGCGTGAAAAGATGAGAACTGATCCGATGAAGAGCAAAAAACCAGGTGAAATCCTCAGCGCTGCCCTTTTCCTTCCTCGTGTAATTGAGGGATATTGACGCAGATTATCTGGATAGACATGCCGATCACAGGGCCTGGCCGTGGTGGCAAGGTCGGGACCAACTTAACCCAGCATATCATGCGATCTAAATTAAAGAATACTATGCGCGACGAGGACCCACGCGAGGCTATTTTGAGACACGCCGAAGAAGCGGCAGGTGGGTTTATTTTCAATTCTGGTCGGGTTTTTTCATATGCTAGCCGCTAATTTTTGTCTCTTTTTGACTCGCTCAGCTGATCCATATTGGGTTGCACCTGCGTATAAGAAGAACCAGCCCAAACCAGTCCTTGCAGAGTCTGTCTTTGAAGATGAGGAAGAGGCTCTTCGGTCAGAGAAAAAACGTCGTCAATAAAGAGTTGAATGAGCGTTCCCATCATCTATCATTTCTCTTCTCTTTTTATTCAACATTTATATCCGAAGCCCATTCACTCCAGATGGTGAAGGTGATGATGGGAACTACCAAGGTCAATGAATGAATCCCAATGCCGGGCTTAAACCGGACAGAGGGAAAGGTAAAAGATTCTGCAACCTAAGGGGCCACAGTGCGGCACCGCATGTACAGCAACCTTAGATTTTGAAGTGCAGTAAACCCACTTCCGTCAATTCCTTTTCCTTGCGATTCGATCTCCGGGAGGAGGCTTCACCACGTAGACGCACAGCAAAAACACATCGCTTTCAGATAAACGTGGGGAATGAGCGGGGAAAGAAACAGACTGGTCCCGCGTCCTCACGAAGGCTCCTGATGATGGCTTAGATGCCAATTACACTCAGTGGCTGCGGCTGGCATTGCCTCGACCGCGCACTTAAGCCCACCGACTGATGGTAACCTGCAGTACTCTTGTTTCAATGATCCCCGGAGACCCCACGTTTCTTTCTCACATTTCCTTTTTCCAAGTTTCAGCCTTCCGTCGCACGCTGGTTCATACCGCCCCAGCATGCCTACCACTTACGAACAACTTTCGCACGCTGGTTCATACCGCCCCAGCATGCCTACCACTCACGAACAACTTTCGCACGCTGGTTCATACCGCCCCAGCATGCCTACCACTCACGAACCTCGCAAAGCCAGATGAGACAAGACATACTGCAAGAGTATGCCTGGGGGGACCTTTCTCACCACCCAATTAGGTAGCATCTTCAAGCAGAGGTTTCTTTTGAGGGGGCGCAATGAACATGCCGTTTCACTGCTCGCAATGCTGGGCACACTTGAGGTAGCCCACACCACTAGAAAGAACCTTGCTCAAAGGATGCGAGGTAGCTACCTCGCAAAGCCGGAAGGGTGATGAGAAACCACAACACACACTGCAAGGGACCTTTCTCACGCATCTTCAAGCAGGAACCGGTTGGATACCTACTTGGCTGAGGCTACGTTTCCATGGAAACACTTGGTTGGTTTGAGAAACACGAACCCCCCAGTTCTGCCAAAAACCCAACAATGATACCAACAAGATCGTGCAGGTGCCTCTCCACACAGCCTTCCATTCAACCCACGTATTCCTGTACTCGGAGCCTTCGCACGGATGCAAAGACGAAACGCAATGGCCCAGCCGTCTTTTCACGCCCCCTAGGCGTCAACCCTCCCCTCTTCCACCAAACCGTAGTGCATTCAGACGGCAGCACCTTTACTCTCCGCACAACCTCCCCCCGCGCCCTTCTCAACCTCACAAAAGACGTACGAAACCATCCATTATGGAACCCTTCGGCGCGCAAAGTTGACAACACGGCGGGCGAAATGGCGAGGTTCACGAAAAAGTTTGGGGGGTTGGATATGGCTGGCTTAGAGTCGTTGGGGACGGATCTCAGTGCTGATGTGCAGGTGGCGAAGAAGAAGGTGGTGGAGGCGGTAAAAGCGCCAACACCGGCAGGGAAGAAAAAGAAATAAAACGCTATTTTTTCTCAATTTGATTTGTGGAAAGGGCGGTCAGGCCCACACCGTGTGTATTCTATCGCACCGAGCCAGCATAGCATTTTTGGAAAACCATTCCTACATTTCAAACGTAAATCATCCCCCCTCCACCACCTTTGCCTACCCACAACCCACTATCCCACCCAGAAATCGTCACCCTCTCTGTTCGATTCATCAATCCACTCGTCGCAAACGGTGTGAGGGTGACGGCACTCACAAAGTAAAACAGGATACCAAATGCAATGCTGATGGGTAACGCTGGTAGAGCTTTTTGGTAGATGGCGAGGAGGAAAATGGTCATGTTCATCCCCGTCATGACCGCGACGGTACATGCGGCTGTTGTGACCCAGTCGAACATGGCTGTGTTCACACCGATTGATGGGGACGTAAGGGTAAGACGTAAGGCGGAAGAACAAACATGCCGCAGTGGGTCAAAACGTACCCGCTCGCGCAACCAGTACACTATAAAACACAAAATCTCCCAACCCGAGTTTCAGGCCGGTTGATTCCTCCTCCTCCTCGTCCTCCACATCTGCTGCTGCTGCTGTCACCGCTGGTATAGTTCCGTTGGCAGGCGACGGAATACTGTTCGGCTGCTCTACCGGTGGCGGCGTGTCCGCATCCGCATTGCTCCATCTCCTTGAGGTATCGGTAAGCTCCCGCTCGTCCCCGTACTCGCTGGGAGGGTCTGAAATCCGGGCACCACTACGGGAAGGTGGGCCGGTGTAAGCCCGTGCAGGAACTGCGATTGTTTCCGTATTGTCTGCTGAACGGGATGACGGTGGAGTCCCTGGCGAAGCCATCATCCACACCATAGCTGAAAGATTCGGGGGTCAACAGCGGGCTCCCGAAACGGTCCCCAGGCGCAATCCACGCAATTAATTACCTGTGTATAGGAGGGCAGGAATTTCGCGATTTTCGTTCCGTGATGTTTCCACCAAAATCCGCAGAGGGCCAAACGGACATAAAACAGCAATTAGATCTAAAAGATGGGTTGGAACAGATGCGACCAGCTGATCAGAAAGCAAATTGTGGATGAGTCGACTGCGTACCCCACACTGCCAGCAGCGCTAAAAGGATCCAGGTGGTTAACGCCGGAAGCTGCGTCAGCGAGAACGCCTGGCACGTTGAGAATAGGGGAAGGATGGGTCAGCGAGAACGTTCCAAATCTGCGTATTGGCACAAGCACCCACCATCAAGCTACTCATCACAACGAGGTAGATCTGCTGAAGGAACATCGGACCTTTATAGAAAATCAAGGCCACGCCCACAGCCGCAAGATTCCAAATGAAAAACCAAAAAGTCACATGGTCCAGCGCAAGGTTGTGGACCGACAACAGATCGCTGCCCAGCGTAAATCCAAAAAGACCGAGGAGGGCGAGAACCACAAGGACGAAGAAACCGTACAAGATCTGATGGTTGTATCACATCTAAAAGTCAGTTTCGCCGCTTTGAATGATAACAAGCAAGAAGCCGTTACCTTCATGCAACCGAAATAGAAAAGGAGGACAATCACGATTGTTGCACCGACAATCTCTCCCAGAATTGCCAGTGCGGACACGATTGAAGTCGTGACAGCCGCACCACCCGTTCCAGGAGATATTCCATATGCTATGGATATGCTCTGCCCCCCCGTGTCCAACTGTCCTGTGCTGGGGATGCGGAAATGTTATGACTGAAGCCCAAGAACCAGTAGCACATGAATTATCCAACATGCATACCTGGTGTCATAATAGTCATCCTCCACCCGCGTCAGCTTTACCCACAGGATGGCCAAGAGGATACAGCATATCACCGGTTTAATGAGCAAGTATATTTGCTCCATATAAAACTTTAGATCTTCGGCCTTCTCTTCCTCTGTTAGCTCAGGTTCCGCAGGTGTGGTGTTCCGTCGGCTCGCCTGTTTCAGCAAGAGATTTCAGCATGAGAGGGGCAAACAACGCGCGCGACGCATGAAACCCTACCGAAGCGTCATCCTTTTTTCGACGAAATATATTCATAATGCGGTCCGTTAAGCGGGCTGCAGTTTGCATTTGCAGGCAAAAATGTTGGTCCACAAATCGCAAGTCGAGTGAAACTATTGCCCAACGCGCCGGCACTCACTATCTTGGTTAATCACCTGGGCGGCGTTCCCCCGGCCACGAACCCTTCTCCGCCCTCTACTGCGTAATACGGACCCGCTCTGAGACGGTTCGACGGCGGTGGATCCGGCCGCCCCGGTCCTCCCCAGCGAAATGTCCCCCTGCCCCGGTACACTGGCTGACACGGTCGACGCCTGAGCAGGAAGGTTCGCGCCTGCACATGTCAGTCTATGCGCAGGCCAGTCATTATTTTGGCACTCGGCAGAGCAATAATGTACGCCGGGCCCACATAACGAGCACATGAAACGAGCCCGGTTTCCGCAAACGCGGCAGCGAGGGTCCCGTTCCCCTTGCCCAGGCTGCTCCACTTCCGTTCCTCCCATTACGTTCGTGTCGGACCCTATATGGCCAATCGGACCGGTCCTCTCCGGTGCAGACGGGTCCTTCCTCCCTGACGCCCGCACAACCACTAGCTCCGTTCCCTCAGCCGGGTCCACGAATTCTGTATCGGCGCTGCCATTCAGAATGTCTGCAGAGTTGGCAGGGGACATGTTATCAGAGGTAGGGACAGATCTGCGTCTATGGGCCATATCTGGCCAGTACGACGAGAAGGGTTGCGGTTGATATGTAAGTAGATAGTTTTAGCGCGGGGTGAGTGGGTGCCAAATGGGGGAGATTGTTTGGGTCAAAGAGACTCTTGAGACAGACTGGAGTCGAGAGCGGCTCGACGTGGCGCATCAAGGCTTACCGGTATCCACAGTGCGCAGTGCTTGTGCTGGTCGATGGGGCAAATATGCTCAGTATACTTCAGTATGCTCGTCTAGATGCTCGTGCCCAATAGTAGTAGCCTTCACATAATATTTGCCGTTTTGCGAGAACCCTGGACAACCCAACTTTCTCTTGGTTTCTCCTGCGTTTCTCCAAGGGCCAGAACCCCCTGCCTTCAGATACTGGCAAAAATGCGAGAGAATGTTAAAAATCCATGCGCAGGACCGGCAGACAGCGAGTTATCTTTGCTGAAAGTTGGTCCACCGTATGTTTCCGCAAACCATGTGTAGGTTCTTGGAACGTGGCACAACAATAAGACGGATCGTTCGCATGAAAATGGGATCCGAACGGCGACTGGTTTCCTGGTTTTGGAATTACGAAACACTTCCTTTTTCTTAAAAGTTTTAAAAATTCAGGCCGAACCCCGCCCACCACTTCCACAGCCGCCCTCGCCCTTTCGACATACAAAGAACCAGAACCCAAATCCCCCCTCGCAACGACGACAAAGTAAGGAGAAAAATAGAAAAAATAAAAGCCGCGAGACCCCCCAGAACCAGCCAAAATTGCGGGATGCCGTGAGAGTTGAGAGAAGAGTGCGTTGTGTGTGGATATTTTCCTCCCGATTCTTTTACGCTCCTTGCCATCCTGCCGACCCTTCCGCCCACTGCCCTCCAACAACGGCCGTTCATATCTGCGCCCGAACCCTACACCGTACACACGCACGGAACCCGTTCACCACCCCACAGCCTTCCCGTTCCAAATTTCTGGTCCTTTCATCACTCCTCCCCTGAATTATCAAGCACAAGCATAACATCATCGACCATTTTCAAATCCTCCAAGAACGGAATCAGGTCGAGCAATTCCGTGTCGTTGGGGTCGTTGAACCATGTGGAAATGGGAATGGCGTTGGTGGGGTGGAAAATGTACGAGGCCGGCGAGTTGTCGATTATTATTACGTCTTTGAGGTCACGGCCAAGCATGGAGAGGTCCTGGATGTATGGAAAAGTTTGAGACGTCTTAGCAAACTGCGATACCACACACAAGTGCAGACAGCGATGGGTGAAAGCAATGGGGTGGGACATGTTGGGCATACCTTTACATAGTTTCCCTTGTGATGTATACAGGCCTCGCGGAAGAGTCGGTGTTTGACGACCTTGCACTTGTCCAACATATCCAGCACCGGATCGGCATACTGAAAAAATGAGAATGTTCTAGTTCCGACCCCGATTCAAGAAAAAACCTCCCAAAGGAAGTTCGGACATTTAAACTAATTGAAACCCTACACATACCTTTGCCAAACTAGCCGTAAACACCACAATCTCAAACTGCGAACCCAGCCGCTGCAAAAACACATCCACTCCTGGCCGTTTCAGAACATAAACATTGTGAACTTGGCCATCGATTTCCACCGGAATAACAAAGTCGGCGTGTGCCACTGCCTAAAATTTCGTTCAAAGTTGGGAAAATAATATGAGCGGTGGAAAAAGGGACGAAAAAGGGACGAAAAAGGGAGAAACGAGGGGTACCTTGAAAGAACTGTGGACGAGCGTTTCGTCCAAATCCAAAACTAGGCATTTCCGGCCTTGGTCTTCAGGCGCTATCGCTTTAAGTAGTGATTTTTTCTCCGGCTGCAGAAGGGATCGAAGAGCGAAAACACCAATTAGATCCACAAGAAATTGAATGTCCCGTCGGAGACGACCCCATGGGCCCTCTTTCACAAGGATCCAAAATCAAGCGTTTTGAAATCCAGTCTGCAGAACAAAGGGAGGAAAAAAAGGAAACTCACCACACCCGGCTTGGCCTTATTCCCACCCCCAGGCGCCACCGAACTCTTGATGATCGCGCCCTTCCCCGGTGCAACCGCTTTGCTCTCCGCTTGTTTACTCTCCACTTTACCCTGCGCGGCATTTGGCGCCGGAGCCGCTAGATCGTGCGCGGCATGCTTTTCTTTTGCCGCGTCGTCGTGTTTCGGCTTCGATAAGGAAGGGAGACAACAAGAGAAGAGGGATGTGAAGGAGGATTTCGGTTTGTGTGAAGGTTTCGCTGCGGGTGAGGAGGATGTGGGAGTTGTCGTTGGTGGAGGGGTAGCGGTGGGTTGTTTTGATGTTGTGTTGTTTTGGGATTGCTGTTCTTGAGGTTCTAAAATTCAAACAGGAACCCCAAAAAAGAAAACGTACTCATCAGTAATCCGTCCTGAGGAGCACCACGCATGAACATCCGCGCTAAGGAGGCAAGACAGCTCCCAGACACATACTTTGCCCTTGTCCCGATCCTTCTGCGTCACTCATCCCAGTTCCATTACTTTCCCCCGGTGGTTTAACTTGCGTAATAAGACTCGCCAACTTATCCTCTGCCCCTGCCGAGCCGCCAGCCAGACCCCCACCTCCCCCATCATCTCCACCTCCTCCATCTCCTGGCGGTTGCACTTGCGTAATCAAACTCTCTGGTCCGCCCGACATTGTATTTCCGGTTGTTGTGGTTGGTGCAGTGGTATGTGATGGTGGCCGCGGATGCGATGCAGCAGCGGTGTTCGAGACGGGAGCGGGAGCAAAAGCCAAATTTCCTATTGGTTCTGCGGAAGCGTTCGACAGCGGTGCCAGGGGATGACGTGGCGCGGGAAGTATTAATGGAGGGAGGGTGTGCGGGGAAACGGGAGCGTGAGGATGGTGCAAGTTAGAGTGGTGATTATTGGGAATAAGAGGTGACGAATCCGGCAGCGTGGGAGTAGCAGGGGATGAATAGGATTCGGGAGTCGCTGGGGACGACAGTTTGGAGGATTTTATTCGAGAAGAGAAGGGAAAGAATGATACCGATGAGGTATTTACGAGACTGAACTGCCTGAATACATTTGGTTCAAATAGAAGAAGTGGGAGAGAGGAGAGAGTGATATCAGTCACTCTTTCCAGTTGACCGCCCGAAATAGTTGACACCACCGTTGGCGATACTTTTTCTCCTCAATTCTGCTTTTTTGAAATGTGGAGCAGGCAATGCTGAGACGCTTGGTGGCCACAAGCTTTGACAAGGTGGTCTTCTTCAGCAACCGTGTGACCGACCACAGACGGTTCTAAGCAGATATCCCAACTCGAACTTGTCCACTTTTTTCCAATTCACCGCTCGGCCGGTCCCAATTTCTTCTCCCCATTCACCCCACAGACCTCCATGAGCAAACACGCACCTGGGCGGTTAGTTAATAGGGGGTGCCTTTACGTATGGCCAAACCCAAGAAAACCGTGGGGTAGGCCAGTCGGGTCAAGGCAGCGACACCCTAATTGGCAGAGCAGGGTTCGTGTGTGTGCGTTGGAATACCGGCACCCGCTGATTCTCCGTTGACGGGGTTTGAGGGTCAGGGGATGGATGCCCTTGACTTTTGTTTTCTGATTTTTTTTGCCAATGTCCGAGGAGGGACACGGGGGGTTCGTTCCGGGTAGGCAGACGAGCAAGAAGGCAGTTTACAGTCTGCAAGAGGTCGACAGCCCGAGGGAGCGCGGAGGAGCGTCGTTGTGGCCCGAAATGGACGGAATGAATACCGGAAGGAGATTGGATGAGGCCCTATTCAAGAGGATGATATTTTGTTAGGGAGAGGGGTCGTGTTCTTAGGGAACAGTCTTCACTTTTGTTACGGAGCCATGCACCAGATGCACCCATGCATCTTCCATCACTCAACCCACTTGTCTTTCCACCCACGACTTTGACCACAAACGATCCGCTATCCACAGCTGCGGGATACGCACCTTTTTAGTTACGTACGTTGCACCGGATGTCTGAATGCGGAAACAACGAATACCAAATTCGGGAGGCCGGCGTCGTACAACAGTGCAACAAAACGCACGAACATGCACCAGAGCTTGGATACCCCTGCTCCACTCAAGGTTGCCACAGAAAATGGACAGGACGAGAGACGGAGGAGAGAGAGCGCGAGGGAGAGGAGAGAGAGCGCGAGGGAGAAGAGAGAGAGAGAGTGAGAGCGAAAGAGAGACTGCACGACACAAGAAAAGAGGTGGTGACAAGGCAAACCCCTCGAACCCCACAACACATTATTATTGCGTGAGCATGACTAAGCAAGCGTCACGGTAGCCATGGGGTATCCAACCCGTCCAAAAAATGTTCCGACAAACTATTCGGTATATATACGTACTTCAAGAAAAACAATATATCTGAACTCAATGTATTAGATACATGATCTTCATTGTCGGGTCCCGAAAAATGATCGTTCATCGTCTGGTCCTGAAAAAACTGACTTGGCAGGTACCGCTGGGCTCTGCCCAGGGTAGTAAACCCATGGCGCCTTCGAACGTTAGTTACCCACCTCCAAAAAATTGGGGTGGGAAAGACGGAGGGGCAACATGTATGTACTATGCCATCTGGTTCTTGGTAGCGGATGGACACCACCGGTTTAAATGTCGGCGGGGGGCCATCCATCGTTGCGTTCATTTCGTCTTGAGCACACACTGTTCTGGTCAATCGCAACGTCGGTGTAAAATCTGCCCTTCCCATGAACGCACACTTCAATCCACGTCCGAACAACTTTTCCAACTACTGTGCATAAAGAAATCCGTCATTTTTCTATTAATTTGCGATATATAATCGGAAAAAAGGCTTTTACTCCGTCCGACGAAAATGAGGCCGTGCGAGATGAGGATTTGTATGCTCATTTCAGAGCAGAGATGACCCGGTATTCTGCAAACACATTTGAACATTCCAATTTAGAAAATGATGCGCAAACAAGCAATGGCAAGAGAAGAATAAAGCTTTACCTGTGATTGCACCTGCCCCTGTCCCGCAACTGGCCCGAACATATTCCCACCACCGCCAACAGGTTGAAAAGGGTTGAATGCCGCACCACCACCGCCTACCGCCCCTCCACCAGCGCCCGCTCCAGACCCGCTCAGAAACGGGTTTACCGCACCACCCCCACTCGCCCCGAAAGGAGTCTGCCCCGCTCCTCCAAAAGGCGCAGTAGCACTCCCTACCCCAACTCCAGCCGCCATACTGGGCGACCCAAAAGGCCCAGCACCACCAGCACCACCACCGCCTGCCGCGCTACTCACAGGCGCAAACAACCCGCCGTTCGACGGCGCGGATGTCGCAACGTAATTCCCCGCATTCGCAAAAATACCCGTGGGTTGTCTTGTCGTTGCGTTGCGCTGCGGGGAAGGCGGTCTCGCAAAGGGTGAGGAGGAGGCGGAGGCGGGTTGTGAGAACGGGGTTTGGGAAAACCCCCCAGATTGGGTTTGAGATGATCCAAACGGGGTTTGTGGGGGTGGCAATGCAAACGTATGTTGAGGTGAGGCGGATCCTTGCCGTTGCTGTGATTGTTGAGAGGGTGAAGATTGACCGAATGGTGCGGGGGACGTGGTACGCCCAAAGGGATCCAGAACGGGTTGGTTGGCGGAAGGTTGGTGCATCGGGCCCGTCGTAGGTTGTACTTGCGGGGACGTGCTACCTTGGACCTGTTGGAACGCTGATTGGGCCAGAACCGCAAATTCATCTTTAGGCCCAGCATTCGATTGATGTTGCGTAGCCTGCCCGAACCCAGGCGCGGGCCCGCCGCCTCCTATCGACATCCCGGTGCCAGTCCCGGACCCGCCAAATGGTCCGCTCGTCCCCATACCACCGCCGCCGATGTTTCCCATGCCTGCAAACACGTCCTGATTTCCGAAAACATTTTCTATCGTGAAGGAAGAATGCTTGTTTTGAGTCTGGTTGCTTTGTTGCTGTTGTTGAGGTTGCTGCTGGAACATGGCCTGACCGCCAAAGGGTGACGACTGTCCTCCAAAAGCCGCATCTCCAAACGCCGCCTGGCCCCCAAATGCCGATGCAAAATCAACCTGTCCGTTCCCTTGGCTGCTCATCTGCTGCTGCTGCTGATTCATTAAAGGAAATCCGCCCGCCACCAACGCCAGTTGTCCCGCTGACGCCTGCTGCTGTTGTTGCAATAACCCCATTTGAAATGTTGCAAGCTGATTAGACACATCAAAGACTTGCTGATGAATATTTTGTTGCTGCTGTTGCATAGCCGCAAAGGGGTTGCCTGGATTGAATGATTGCTGAGCAGCAAAGGGGTTTCCCGGCGATGCGGGGTTCCATAATGCGCCAAGGTCAGCATTGTTGAATTGTGCTTGGACGGATGGGGAAGCAAAGGCGTTGAGTTCCTCGTCCAAACTTGCAAAGAAGTCCACTTCGAGAGCTTTCGCCGGTGCAGCTGGTGGTCGTTCAGGCGACGCTTCCCGCTTCGTTGTGGATGCCGCTGCCAATTGGCTCTCTGTCAAGAGAACAGTCCGCTCTGAGCGGTTGTCCAATCTTATAGGAACGAAAATATGTGCCGTACCAGTCACTTTGGGCGCGGGTTTGTGATTCTTTGCAGCTTTCTTCTCCTTGTACGCCAGTCTCTGCGCCTCAAAATCGGGGGCACGGAGATAATCTTCCAATGCCCCAGCCAATGAAACAGGAGCCTAATGACGGCAGCGTCAGCCGATCCTGCCCCTGCCATTCCCTCCAAATTTCTGATGTGCTTACGTGTTTGAAAACTGGCACATCCAAATTTAGGGCACCCCTCAGCTTTCGTGCAATCTCAAAAAATTCCACAGTTTTCCCAGTTTGAATTGCAAAATTTTTGTAAATTTGCAACGCTTTTGTGGCATCTGACTTTGTCATCTCGAAGTATTCCCCTGAATGTAAATTTTCAATTTCCGTCCCAGTCGTCTCCCACATTGACTTCCACAGCTACTTACCCAGAATGCGAATGACGGCTTCATTCAACAAGTGAAACAAGGCCATCATATCCCCCACCAATAGTCGGAACGATTGCAGCGTAACAACATTGTCGATTTCGTCAAGGTAGAACTACGTTTCAACTTAAGCTGTCAGGCCGTCATTTCTCACCCTCCAAGCTCAGGCCGCAAAAACTCACCGTGCAGCCCAAAAGAGCATTAATCTGACGCTGCAACAACTCCACTTCGTTCAACAAGCCTTGCTCCACTGGCAGCGAACGGAATCGCACTATCATCTCCGGCTTCGAGCGAACAAAATCATATTTCATTTCTCTGTAACTGACGACTTTCTCTTCCAAATACACTGCATATGCTCGTATGTTCTTTGCTTGTACGGCCCCTGTATGCGACAAGCTGTTGGCTTCCCAAGCCGCGCAACAATTCGGAATGCAGATGCCGGCGAAACATACCAAGCGGGTTTCCGCTCCGATCCCGGAACGCAGCCATGTTCAGCAACCCAGAATTGCTCGCAAGGAACCCAAGCACCCTGTCAGTCCCTCCTTCCCGCACCAGGATGTGTACCAAAATCAACGATTTGAATACAACCTAAAAGCAGACTACGCATGAATATAAGCGCCAAATGAAAGATGCATCCAATGCCAGGAACATACCACCCAATTGGGTTCACGAAGACGGGAATGAATACATCTGAATATCTCAGACACGGACACGCCTCGTTCGGTCGAAACAGCTGTGAGGTCTGCGGGAAGGACGAACGTTGTGAGGTCTCTTACTTGGGTCTCCACAACCCCGACGATCTCCTTCCTGTAAACTGCCGGTACTCACATTGGACATGTTTCGGTTTCAGAGGCTTCAAGGTCTTTGACGTTAACTTATTCACAGAGCGTTCCATTGTGGCCCTAAGAACGCAGGAGTGTCAACGACGCTGCAAGGACAACAACTTTTAAATGACATTTAGCACTTCTTCGGACCTTTAGCGTGAATGATAATGTATTGCGTCAATGTCCGTCGGCAGTGCCCGTCTGGCTGGTGATTTCAATGGGCACTGTACTGTGGGAGAGGAAGGAATGACTGAAGCAGGACGGTTGAGGTCAGTGAGGTCGGGAAACACGCAAATGGTGGCGGCACCCTTTGCTTGGGACGCGTGGCTTATCGATCGGCAGTTATATAAAAGGAGTCGCGATGCTCTCGCTCTCTCAACGCATATCGGATCACGGTTACTGCACCGAATCCATTCAAACATTTCTCCTCCGAAAGAATAAAACAGAACATTGAATACACATGTTGTGATGTTATTAATTTGACTCGCATCACGCAAAAATCTGGCAACGATGAGCAATAAACGTATTTACGACTTTGACTCAACGGGTGCGGTGTCGAACGGGGCTTTGGCCAAATGGTCAGGTTGCGTAAGCAACCAGCAAAGCTCCCGCCCGAGTCCGCTTTACGCCGCCAATGACCTTCCAATGGTGAATCGGACTTGCCGTTTACTGATATATGCTCGGCGGAGCGTTGGAGGTGAGAAGAAACCAACGAGAATTTTACAGCAAACTGCAGCAGTCACGGATTCTTCGTTTATTGTCTCAGTCTGGCGGACACCACCGAGTTGGCACCTATCGGTCGCTTCTGCCACGGGCGCATCGACGAGCAAGCTTGCAGAAACTGAAGCAGCCGTCCCCACGGTTCCTACTCAACCAGCAAGTACCCCGCCTTCCTCACAATTCGCCAAATCATCTGTAGTTGGCCGAAATCTCAGCGACATTGACGCATTCTTCGCCCCTGCGGCTGTGGTCTGGACAGACGCCGACACCGAGCTTTTGCGTTCCAGCGTGGCACGCTATGGACGTAGATGGCTTAAATCTCCGAAGAAGTTTTCAATAGCCGGGTGTCCCGTAGCTATCTGTATTTCAAGTGGGGATTCTTGGAAGGCCAAAGAGTGAAGGGGCACTGGTCGGCTCTCGAAGACGCTCAGCTTTTGGAAGCACTCATCCGAGCGCAGCACATCAAATGGGTCAAATTAGTTGAGGAGGATCCCACGCTCCCCTCTCGGGGACCCGTGCAGATTGGGAACCGCTGGAATAGCACACTGAAGCCTGCAATGATGGGCCGGTTATGGGCGGTGATCAAGTCCACTGCAAAAGACTCGGCGGAGCGGAAAAATGCCCTGGCGGCTATGCGTGGAACATGGAATCCAGTCAAAATCAAGGTTTTGAAGGATTTGGCACAAGCACGGAGGGAGTTGGCGGAAAAGGGGGAAGCAGTGCCCCCCAACCATATGCCGTTTACGGAGGAGGAGGACGAGGAGCTGTGGAAACTGTGCTCGGGGGTGAGAGTAAGGCGCGAAGCCTGGAAGGATATTCAGAGGCGGTTCCCAGGCCGGTCCGTCACAAGCCTATCCGAGCGATTTAGTAGAGTCTTGTTGCCGAAGAAGCTGGGGTGGAAAAGAGGCAGGTTTTCATACGAAGAAGACGAGACGATTGTGAAGGCAATGGATGACCTTCTTGTCAAGCATTGGCAAAAGATGATGCATGTCCGTGACCAGTTTCTGCACGATCGGACAAGTTCTGAGATTTCGAGACGGTGGGGCGATATGCGAAGATCGACGACCCAAATCGCCGGGTTCCCGGAAATGATTGAAATTTTGCGAGCACTTGCCACAAAGACATCCAGCTACGAAGAATTCCGTCCTCTCGCCGCTCCTTTGGTGGCAAACAGGCGTTCCCAACGGGGCGTGGGGGAAACAGTCCTGCGAGCCGTGTGGTTTTTTGCCCGCAACCCGAAGTTATTAACTTTCATATCAAAAAGTAATTGTGATTTAAACTCTCAAAAAGCGGCGGGGATCAACCCGCGAAACTAATGAATATATTAAATTTTTAGACGATGATGCGATATGAGATTGTTCAAAGCCGAGGAAGGGAGGCGAGCGTATTCTGTTCCAATAATTTTGCAGTTACTTGTAGTCTTACTCGTGAGTGCGCCGATGTCGGGCAACTTGATCAGGGCGTGCAAATTTCTTGGGGCAGACTGGAAACACGCATTTGAATGGTTTCTCCCCTGTATGCACCCGAAGCTGTCTTTCCAAGAGACCGTCAGCCATTTGAAATAAATATATGACTTTTGATCAATCGACACTAACATGTTTTGTGAGGTTGCTGCTTCCAGCAAATCTTTTATCACATCCTCCAACTTTGCATTTAAAGGGCTTTCCTCCTGTGTGCTTCCGGATATGTGCTTCCGAATTGTAAGGGCGCCTGGTATAGCAAAGCGTCTATTGCAGGTAGGATCCGGGCATTCGAAGCGCCGTTCACCCGGAATAGAGGCCGCCAGCAAAAGGAGCGAGCAACGTCGATACTCCGGGATTGATTCCACCAGAGACCCGGCTCCATATATATAGTCGCAAATCGTGGCAAGACAGAGGGATATGGGTTTTCAGTTATTTTATACAATGAAGGGACAGCATTTTGTCGAAAATAATAATAGCACCATTAACAAGCGCGGGCACAGAACTTCAACCCCAAAGAGAAAAACCATCTCGCTGCATATTTTAATGAAATGACCAAATTCTTTCTACAACCCAACGGCAACAGCTGGTATAAGATTACAAGTCCCAACGTGACTGATTAACTCCCACCCTAAGAAACCCCATTCACGCATGGTGTTCCATTTCCGTCACCTGCTTCATAAAGTCCAGAAACCCTTTCGGCGCATCCTCCCCAAAAAACGACTTCAACATGCCATCCGCATCATGGGACTCCTTCTCAGCCCTATCCAACATGCCCTTCTCATACACCCTCAACGCCTCCACCAGCGGGTCCCTCCACGCATCATCCTGACCAGCTTCCTTCACGGCCCGCACAACCTCCAACCCCAACTCCAACGCGTCGGCCATGGCAAGGTTAACCCCCTCCCCCGAGGGAGCCATGACGTGCGCGGCGTCGCCCAGCAGCGTGATGCCAGGTTTTGTGGGCCAGCGGAGACCCATGGGGAGGGCGTAGATAGGGCGTGGGGTCATGGGGTTGTCGTCGGCATTTTGGATCGGGGCGAGGACGTCTGGGGACCAGGAAGGAAAGTGGGAGAGAAGAAAGGAACGGACGGCGTCGGGACCTTCTGAGTAGAGGGAGGCGAAGCCGGTTGGCGATGTGGACCAGGTGGGGTCGATGCGGAGGCAGACTTTTTTTTTGTGTTTGGAGAGTGGGAGAGGGGATTAGATATAATGAGCTAGCGTTCCAAATAACTGTTTGCCCAACTCACCATATGTCCTGAGGACGCTATTCGCGTTCATCTGCGCAATGATCCCTTTATTCGGGGACAGTGTCAAGGCCATACCCTCCCCAACTCTCTTGGCCAAGTCCGGGAACCGCTCGTTAAGGTTTTTTATTGTTAAATCGATATAGGTGGACCCAGTGTACGCTGGTTTCGCATCGGTGAGCAGCGGTCTCACTTTGGACCAGGCACCATCAGCACCCACAACCAAATCGGCCTCGACCGTTGTCCCGTCCGAAAATGTGATGATGTGGACGCCCTTTTCTCCATTAGCAGCCGGATTGACGGAGGTCACTTTCCGGCCCCATTGCACACACCCGTCGTCGAGGGAGTCGAGCATAATATCTCTCAGATCGGCCCTGTCAATCTCCGGACGTTCATGAATGTTTTCCTCTCCCGCCTGCGGTGGAGCACTAGCACCGTGATCAAGTAAGACAGCTCCATCAGTGCTATAAACAAACATGTGCTCGCCCTCTGGACGAGATTTGGCGCGGAACTGGTCCATGAGGCCCATGGTTTTCATCGCACGGAGGCCCGTCTCATGGTGGAGGTCGAGGGTCCCGCCTTGTGGGCGAGCGGTCCGGCTGGCGTCTAATTCGTAGACTGTGGAGGGGATCGAGTGGAGCTGAAGTATGCGGGCTAAAGTCAGGCCTCCGGGACCTGCACCGATGATTGCAACGCGCGGGAGCGACATGGTATGTACGTGTGTATGTGTGAACGGATGACTAGCGAGTGTTCTCCTCCACAACGGGTATGGGGAAGGATGAAGTTTTAAGTGTTCCACTGGCAAGCAAGTCGAAGGCGGAAACCTTCCGTGGAACGCTCTGAAGGCTCTACGTGTCATCATGGTATTCGACATTCGAACTTTCCGCCAAGGCAGCGATTAGAAAGAGCGGGCTCGGGGGGAGGTCGTACGGGGACGCGTCCACCAACCCGAAAAGGGACAATTTTACGACGCGGTGAGTCACTGCGGACGCTCATCACCATGCGCAGTGCTACGTGTTCTTCTGCGGTTTGTCGAATCGCAAAATCCGTCAGGACACAAGTGTCAGTTGCCGAGTGGTCGTTTGAATGAAGTGGAAGCTGATGTTCGGTTCAGACGTATTGGACAGCCTGTTTTGGTGATGATATTTGAAAGGGAAGTGAACCACTTTCGGACACGGACGCACGCCGGATAGCCGGACGCGTCGGACGCGTCGCGCATCGCTATCAGATGAATCTTCCCTTCTTCGTCCCCTCCTCCTCATAAATCAGCCCCTAATCCCCATCTCCCATCCAGCAGCCTCAATCGTCTCCTCCAATCTCTACAACCGCTTATACACCTAAAACCGCCGGAGGCCTGTCCTGTTGGGTTTGTGTGGTGCTCGATGAGAATGACATGACAAAAGAAGGAGAGAAATGATTGGAATGCGACGACGCACCGAAATGCAGGTAATGTATCAAAGAAATGAAGCTGCATGAAGAGTGCGAGAGCATCAGGTATCCAAATGAATTAATTCGCATAACATTTCGATATCATGTGCATAACGGGCATAACGGGGCTTCAGGGCTTCTCCCATGGGTGGCGCGTATTGGTGCGCGAGGCGCGTCTGTTTCTGTTGTGGAGGGTCTCCTTCGAAGAGTCCACCAAGACGACTGCTCCGATTGAGACCAATCGAACAGGACGTCGCGTCCTGCTGCCCTCCGACCTCCTCAAGCCTGCAAGCTCACCTTGCAGCCGACTAAACCCCCGTTTTCGTTTCCTTCTTTTTGTTTGTCCGCTTGCGGAGGGAGCCCCAGCTATTTAAACGCGTGGGGCACAAAGTGCAACTCCCCGTCCCTTCCCCTCATAGCTAAGAACTTAAACAAGCGGGATGGAAAACTACACAATCCCAATCGCTTTGGCAGTTTTGGCATTGCCGGCCGTCTACGCGGTTCTCTCCCGCGACAAAAACAATGGGAAGAAACTTCCTCCTGGACCGACCGGCCTCCCCATCCTTGGAAACCTTCACCAGCTTGGCGGTAAGCACATACCACCCCAAAGACGCGTTGAGGATCGCTCAAAAGAGACGCATGGTTGTTGATTCAACTTTTGTGATGTCTGTTTCTAGACTTCCCTCATCTCCGCTTCCTGGAATGGACCAAAATCTACGGTGACGTTTTCTCCATCAGAATGGGAAGCCAACTCGCCGTCATCATCAATGGTCCCAAACCTCTCAAAGACCTCCTAGTCACCAACGGTGTCAAACATTCGAGTCGGTTTTTTTCGTATGTCCTGAATGAAATTGCAACCAACGGGGACAAGTCGTTTGCCACGCGCAAAAACGACGAGTACTGGAGACTTCACAGGCGTGTTTCTGCTATGGCGCTGAGCCCAAAGGCATGCAACGGCTATCAACCGTTGATCGACAGCGAGGCAAAACATCTCGTCCGTGATTTGATTGGTACACCCGCTGCAAAGAACCCTGCATACCCTTTCCAAAGGTAATGCGGTTCAGCTGAATGGTTGGTGGTTCGAGCACCCAGTGCTCGAACGTCCAAGTTCACTAGTTCACCTCTTGCATCCCGTTCAACAGATTCAGTCTCAGCACCATCATGAACGTCTCTTTTGGCATTGGTGTCATGGACACCTCCAACCAATTCTTCCGTGACGCCGCCAGAGGCATCGAACTCTTCTTTGACGTCGCGCAACCCGCTCGCAACCTGGCCGATTACCTTCCTTTCCTCCGCGTCCTCCCTAACGCTCAGATCAAAAAAGGTTACGAATGCCGCGACCTGCTGGAAAGGGTGTTTGGAGATTTGTTGAAGGACTTGAAACAGCGGATTGCAAACGGGACTGCTGTGGATTGCATGATTGGGCGGGTGGTGAAGGATGAGGAGGGAAAGACTATCGAGGACCCGGACTTGATTTGGCTGGCCATGACGTACGTATCCGCTGTCATCCGTCATCCTCCGCGAGCCATTTGGCGGGTTAAGTGAGGACGCTGAATTTTCACTTTTACGAATCAACAGTGTCGTTGCTGCCGGAATCGAGACGACTGCAACCACATTGACGTGGCTCTGGTGTGTGCTCGCAAACCACCCTGAAGTGCAACAAAAATTGCACGAGGAGATGGACCGCGTCATTGGTCGCGACCGTATCCCTACCGCAGACGATCAGGCGAAATTACCCTACCTGAACGCTGTGATCATGGAAACCAACCGGTACCGCCCCTCTGGGTACCTCGGTGTTCCCCATTTCAGCACCGCGGATGATGAATATGAAGGATACTTTATTCCAAAGGGTACGCAAAATGGGGATCACACGCGTTTAGACCTCATAGCATAGCTCACCCATTTCGTTGATCTTCAGGCACGATCATGATCACCAGCCAAGCATGCATCAATAACCACCCTTCCTGCTTCCCTCCCGAAACCGAACCCCACAAATTCAAACCGGAACGCTTCTTGGACCCCTCCTCCCCCGCTCAAAACTGGAACTGGGGAGCCATGTTCGGCGCTGGTCGCCGTGCATGTGTTGGTATGCACTTGGCGCACAGGGAAATGTTCATGGCAGTTGCGCACGTTGTGTGGGGAACAAAGTGGAGGTTGCGGGAGGGGGTGATGGGTTTGGATGATGTTTGGATGACGACTGGGTTGACAAATAACCCGGCACCGTACGAGTTATTGTTCGAGGAGAGATTTGAGGGAGCGAAGAAGTTTTACCAGTGATTGAGTGTGTTTGTTGGGAAAAGGGAGTGAGCGGGACTGCCCCATTAGAAGTGCCAGGAGCACTGATACATCGTGTGCCTCATACTATCCAATATATCATCATCTTTTACCCCCTTGTTATGGGCTTGCTCTTCGGTCTCTCTTTGCCGATGTTAAGCGCTCGCCAATTGACGTGATCAAACAACCGACTTCCTCGTACCTTCCAACGTACTTTTTCCTCCAGGATATCTCAATCTTCGTGCTCTCCCCCTTACAAACCCGCAACTTTGAAGATATGGGTCACATTCACCCACGAGTCCGACTGGCAGCGCATCGCGCCTATCCCGTTGCAGCTCAATCCGTATGCAGCAACATTCGACTACGTCGCTTCGTACAGTCCCGTTTTGCAATCCACGGCCGGTTTGGACGGTCTTGGAGCCGACATGGTTGAAACTCGCTTTACGGGTGGTGTGGAGTTTCGGTCATATTCGACCGCGTCGGAAGGCTGACGTCTCAGAGGAACTGTCTGGAATTTGTTCGGACGGTAAGCGGGAACAACGGGTGGAGCGGGAGCTGGTAGGTATGTGGGAGCCTGTGACGCCGGATACCATTGTATGCGACCCCATCATAGCCGACTGGTGAGAAACGTCATTAAGAGTTTTCCAGCACCAAATTCACCAGCAAGATGCTCTCCTCAACTCGCACGAGAGCGGGGTTTACCAAAGCTTCATATATTTGCCCAAAATGGGGTTAACTAGTCCGAATCGCTTTCGGACGAAATTTTGTCTCGTCGGTTTGCCTGTTCTTGTCCTTGACAAGACCGAAATGTCTTTGAGGCCGACCCCAGACGGGGTCCCGTTCTTTGCGGTGACCCAGGTATTTGCACAATACCCAGGTATTTGTAACAGTGCGGAAAGGGTCAGATATGTTCTCTGCCAACCCCGCCTATCCAGGAACTTCGCAAGTTCTTCACTGAAGTCATAGGCCGTGGCGATGAAGGTATCATTGTGAAAGGAGCGAATTCCATCTACGAGCCTGGAAGGAAGCGACAGTGGTTGAAGGTCAGTGATAAGTGATGACTGCCTGCAAGTGATGAGCTGTTGACGTTAAATGTTTGGGACCAGGTAAAGACCGACTATATGGAGGGAGGAGGCGATTCTGCCGAGTACGCCGTTATAGGAGGCTCGTTTGACACGCGCGAGACATCGTATTTGAATCTTGGTAGGTCGCGCCGGAAGCGCATCATTCTTGTGAAGGGGATCTGAATATTGGATACCCAGACCAGCGCGAATGCCCGCACCTCATGAACGTATTCTATGTCGGATGCAAAATGAATAAAGAAGAGGTCGACCATCAGGGTGCTGATGTAAATAATGCTGGACTTCTCGTGCGGGTGGTGTTGTTTCGGGATTCGTATTGTATTGATCCGCTCCACCCAGGCCCATTTCAATGTAGTGTTCAAGTTTAGCGCCGGCTTCGGCAGAAAAGACTTGATAACTTTCTGTGATGCCCTTAAACCGAGTAGAGTAAGAGCCAGCGAGAGAAAAAAGGTGATGAGAGTCGAGATAAGGAAAATCGTCTGGCTGCGTGCCAACGAATCTTATTTAGAGCTTGAGATACCACTACTCCATCGCTACTTCTTCCACCCCGGAGTGGATTTTTCCCGATCCTCCCGTTGTAGAGTTGATAGGAGGTGGCTTTCAAAAGAAAGGATGGCAGGGTGGAAAAGAGGAGTACTGGGTTTTAAGAGCGCCGCGGCTGCGCCGGCAGCGACACGAACTTACTTGGAAGGACTGCGTAACGTTCGAAGAATTGCAGGTCCATAGTTCATAGTTCGATTTGACAATGGGCTGTACTTTGGGAGAAGATCTAAACTGCAGTTGCGATTTAGGAACTAGGAGAACAATCTGCATCGCCCACTGAGTCAGACATTGCAAATTTGGACGCTTGGGTTGAAAAGTTGGACGCAGAACATGCGGCAGCAGGACGGGTGGTTGCACCACGCAAAATGGTGAAGGTGAAAGCTCCTTGGGAGATTGGCCGCGGCTCCCCTACAGAGGAGCAAGAGGGGATCGACGAGAATCCTGCTACCCATTGCCCGACAGGGGTGACCGCTGGCGACGAAAACGCTGATCCATCCTATCAAACCACGGACTATGGCAGTGTTGACACAGCGTCTCTCGGCATGGAGGTGGAACGGTCACCATTAAGTTCCCCACAAAAGAAAAGAAAGATATCCGACGGTTCTTCTGCAGTCGCAAATGTCCATGGAAATCTCAGCGCCGCTGTCGCTAGCTCTTGCTCGACCCTCTCGGTCGTCGAGGGCCCGGATGGGGCGGCGGTCCCTCGCACCCTGCACGGTTCTTTCGGTTCGCCGGGAAGAGCTAGTGTGACAGAGCCGACTGCTAGCGTGAAAAGTCTCGTCCCCGATTCAGTAGGATCATTAGTGCCGTGTCCGGAAGCAAACAGCCCATACTTGTCAAAGGAACCTCCAGACTCAGGTGGGAATCCTGTGCGCCCACCGTATCTATTGGCTTCCTCGACCCTCTCCGAATTGCAGCCGGATGGAACTGGAGCGACTTCTTCGAGTGAGGATGAGGTGTCGCATGAAGGAAACACACATTTGATTCCTCCCATCAGTTTCCCATACCAGTCGGTGTCAACTTCATCTTGTGAAGATGATTTCTCGGATGCGGGATCTCCAGAGCTGTGGGGAGATTTGGAAGTGCCAGACGAATTTATGAATGCCGCAGTCGGGACGAAAGCTGATGAACTCGTCGACCTGAGAAGCGAGGCACGGGACCTTGCGGGTTTGAACGCATCCGAGGACACGGACGTGGTTCCAGACAGCCCTATTATATCGGCTAGCTCCCTCCTATCCTGTGGTTCCATTAACTTTTCTGGATTCAAGTTTGATGGACCTGGTTTCTTGGTGCGAGAGTGCAATGTCCATGTGCCGCGCGCCACTGCCTCTTTCCGCGACCTGCGCACGAAAATCATCAAAACCTTTCAAATCCGACCGCTGCATAGTCTGGAAGCCTTAATTGCAGGAGCAGGCTGGCGAGGGGGTTTTTCAGCGAGATGGGAGGGAGGGACAGTGTTTCATAATCATTGGAAGCCGGGACTTGTGGTCGTGGAGCAAGCGGGATTGGCAGTTTTGGAATATGTATTCGACGTTTTGAACGAGGCGGCCAACGAGAGGTGGGAGATGATGCTGGTCCATTTGGATGCATTACATGGAGGAATACTGATTATTGGTCCCATGGTAGTCGCATAACTTTTCCTTCTGCGGTGGGACGTAAGCCTATCTTGATTGTTACCGGATCCGTATTGGACTTGACCGGTGCCGTCAATGGTAGCATGTTGGAGCGGGTAGCACTGGGGCGCATAGATCCTATAGCTGGGATGTGGAAACCTTGTAATCTAGGTGCGGCAGTATAAGATACCCACGGTTTTAGGTGTACTTCGGGCACGTTATTGCAGTCAAAAGAGAATGGACAGCATCATCCATTTGCCATGGTTTTGACAGCAAACAGGGCTACGTGGTAAACACAGTTGAAAGTAAAATGGGGGCCCGGGCACCTCATTGATTTCATGCCTTCCCGACCTGTAACGCTTGCGTAGGATGCAACACCGTTTCGACAGAGGAGTGTTGCCTCTTGTCCAAGCTGTCTTGCTTGCTGTTTTCCTTTTCCTATTCCCCAGTACTATCTACTGTAAATTGGTGATACCTAAGGCTCGCTTGTGGGCCTGGTGTGTCAGTTGACGGCGCTGGTCTGGACCCTCGCGTCGACGCGTCGACGTTTAACCAGCCACCCGCGCTCTCCCGCTTGTCCCCCTTTGTTCCGTGCCCCTGCTTGGTCGCCGCTTCCATGGTCTCCATAAAACCACACCCTGCTTCGTTCCTTGCTGCCATCCCCAAAACAACGTTCACGATGCCCCCTCCAACGTCAGTGTCCCTCAGACGCTCCTTGCGTCTGTCAACCCAACCTGGTCCCAACCGTCGCAACCTCCTCACACGCAACGGTCCCCCCATCTATTGCAAAAGTGCTGAAGAGGCCGTGAACCATGTGAACTCTGGCAACAAAATCTACGTCCACAGTGTTGCCGCTGTCCCATCTCTGCTCTTGAAAGGTGAACTGTCAACCCACCACCATTTTGACGGGGCCTCGCTCCGCCGCCTCATCCCTATACAACAGCTCTCCGGAATCGCGCCGAATCCCTCTCTAGGGTGGAATTTACACATCTCCATCTGGAATCGCCGAACCCATGTGATGACCCCAGTCTCTGTCCTGACCACTTTTACACCAACCACTTCTTTGTTGGAGCTAACGCCCGGAAAAAAGTCGCAATGGGAACGGGAAGCTACGTTCCAGTGTTTCTGAGCGAGGTGCCAAAATTGATGCGGAGCGGATTACTGAGACCTGATGTTGCCTTTTTGAATGTCTCGAGGCCTGATAGGCACGGTTATTGTTCTTTGGGAGTGGAGGTACGGCAAATGCGCTGGATTGTGGGCTAAAGTGTCTCCGATTTTAAACGTAATCGGCACTATTCATCTATCCTTAGGTAGCTGCTGCATTGCCTGCTGCTGAAACGGCCCCAAAGCTGATTTCGCAAATCAACCCGTGCGTTCCACGGACCCATGGGTCTTCGTTTGTCCATATTGACAGCTTTGATTATGTGGTGGAATGCAATGAGCCGTTGCCCCAGCAGCAAGTGACTCAGGCAACGGATATTGAAGCTAGAATTGGAAAGCACATTGCGGCGCTGGTGCCCGATGGCGCGACATTGCAGATGGGGATTGGTAAGACGATAACGTAGCATCGCACTCACTGTTTGGCCTAAATGTGTCAGTGTTTTGGCAGGAGCAATTCCCAACGCCGTTTTGCGTGAATTGAAAGACCATAAGGATTTGGGAATCCACACAGGTGAGAACGACGGCGATCAAATGAACTACCAAGTTTGGTTACTGACAATCGCGGGGCAACAGAAATGTTTGAAGAAGGTGCCATAGATCTCATCGAGAATGGCGCCATTACCAATCTCAAGAAAACGTTCCTCCCCGGAAAACTTGTCACGTCTTTCGTAATGGTATGGTGTGCACTTCATTGCGTGCTGCAGCAAACGCTGACCACGCGTCTTTCTTCCGTAAAGGGCACCAATCGTGTCTATGATTTTGTAAATGATAATCCAACGATAGCCTTTCTCGACTCATCCGTGACCAACGATCCCGTCATCATCGGCAGCAACAAAAACGTTGTTGCCATTAATTCCGCCATAGAAGTCGACTTGACGGGACAGGTTTGCGCCGACTCGGTGGGCACGCGTCATATCTCGGGTGTTGGTGGACAGATTGATTTCGAGCGAGGTTGGGGACAGATACAGTGCGTCTCTGGCGTTTTCGGACAGAACGACCTTTAACGTGGTGTACCTTTGGGATAGGCGCGGCACTAAGTGAGGGTGGCGTTCCCATTATTTGTCTACCATCCCTCACCAAATCCGGTACTTCGCGCATTGTTAGCACTCTTGCAACTGGCGCCGGTGTGATAACCACTCGGCCGCGTAAGTCAACGCATAAAAATCCAGACGGCTTGCATACATTTCCTGACCATCTACCTTCGCATGTTGATAGATGTTCACTGGGTGGTAACGGAATACGGGGCGGTTGACTTGTTTGGCAAGAATCTCGTGCAACGGGCCCAAGCTCTCATTGGCCTAGCGCATCCATCTCACAGGGAGGATTTGGAGAGAGCAGCTTTTGAGAGATTTGGGATCAGGTCGTGGTTATGAGGAGGATGGGCGATATGGATGGGAAACATTCATTCAGGGACTGCTGTTGCGAATGTCCTTCACCAGTGAATATGCAGAATAGTGCGAAGTTTTGGGACGATGGTGGCTGTGCATGATGCAGATGCAGTTTTCAAATTGTACAGAAGCTATCATCCGCAAATGCATGTACAGCCCAATCGTATTTCGGATAATGTTCATCTCAGTTGACGCCCCGGGCAGCGTCATCGTAATAAATATGCAATTAAGGCCTTACATCTCTCGTGTAGTGCCCTGCTCAAAGTTGAAGCACGGAAGAGATTCCAAAATTTAACCTCTCCTCGCGAGGATAAAGAAAGTAAGGTATCTTGCTGATACTGTCCATTTGACATCACAACCCATTTCTTCAATGATGGAGGTTCGGAAGTTCTGAGTTCTCATCCTTGCGGATGCTCCCCTTTGCCTGGGAATACCAGCTGCAGCAAGTTGTGTTAATGATGGTCACGCACAAGAGATGGGACCTCATCGAGTGGGTACAGGAGAAAAATCTTAGATTTCGTATTCAAGTGAGGGCGAGCTATACAACGAATCTGTGCACTTCAGCTGCAAGCACCACCATAGTTCCGATGCAAGCCAACCACCAACAAAAGCAATAGAACCAGGAAGACATATCTCACTCATCCCCCGTCATTTCATCATCCTATCCGCTATATCAAAATAACGTCGCCTTCCTAATCACTGTCAATGGGAACCATATCAGGTTCCATTGGGAACACTCCCCACGGTCGTGGGGGCCCACTGGGCAGAGTCCATCCGGAAAGGAATGGTGCCTCCACTTGTGGCACCACCTGCGCAACGGCGGGCAACTCGGCGAAACGGAGCTGCGTTCTGCACAATGGACATTTGAGCGTTTCATCTGGTAAGAATGTGAAAGATTCACTGCGTTTGCATCTGGCTAGGCACTGGGCATGGAAGGTGTGCCCGCAGGGCGTAATAACGGATGGCCCTTTCCCCGCAGAATCCATGCATATGGGACATCCCGGTTCCGAAGTGGATGTGCTTCTTTTTCCGTTGAAAATGTGTTGTGAGCAGCTCTTCCGGATATTTGGAAAATGCAGTATATGTTCACCTTTGGTTGTCGTCAACCTCTTTCTCAATGAAGTTCACGGACACTTTGACATCTGGGTGGAATTCGACTAGCCCGTGAAAGCAAAGCTCAGTAGCCAGTATTGGGTCAAGTTGCAAAAAACACCATTTGTTCCACGTACGGAGCTCCCAAAATGGGATGCCAAACTGAATAGTCATCCCATGTTCAAGTGGGGTCTCCCACTCGTGAACACGTCGAGTGGGGCCAGAATTTTTGCCAACTTTGGTCCCGCAGAGGGAGCCAATGTCACGAATGGTAAGCTGTGATGAATGGACGCAAAATATACATGTCGAATCCATGCTGGCGTGTTGCAACTCTTCCAAAACACCTCACCTTCCCGTGTACACACTGAATTACGGCATGACGCCTCGAAACGGTTCGACTTTCCAAGTTCCAAAAGTACTCCGAATTATCAGTCTCTGCAGCCCTGGCATGGTCCATAACGCCCACACGGCTTTGCACACGGCGTGCGGCAGTCAGCCTCTGCGGGCATCTGCCGACTACGATCTCCCAGACTGCGTCGAGGCCAGTGAGCGGGTACAAGCGGGGAAAGAAGGTGGCGGGACCAGATGCCGTGGAGTCGAAGAGGACGTGAGTTGGGTTTTGTGGCAGGCCGGGGCAGTTTTGTTCCTGAGAACCCATAAGTACTTTTTGATGTTGCGATTGTTGGAAAGTGAGAGAAGTGCGGGACCAACGCGACACGGCCAATTTCCAAATGCACAAGCACCTCAAGCATCTCAACAAAGCCACACCGCAGGTGGCACAGATACCCAAAGACGCTGGAGAGAGACGCTGGACTCCGTGCTCCAACGGTCCAGACTCTTTCCATCGTGTCTTCATCGTTGTCTAATTGCAATGGCATCTCCCACCGGCGCGGCAGCCGAACCTGCAACCTACAAGGTCATTTGCCTGACAGGAGGTAGAATGCACTTTCTTTGATGACCGCTGTCCACTCCAACGCTGAGGTCTGAGACATCAATTTCTTTGGTGATAGGTCCTTGTGGAGGCAAAACCTCGTGTCTTGCGGTGGGTATTGAGTCTCGAATTTGGCAAGACTCGTTCAGCAAATCTTACTTCTTTGTCATGCAGATCCTTGGAGAGTAGGTGACGCTCCGAACTTGCTCGAAATGTGTACAAAACTGACAATAGTCGGACGGGTTTCCAGCTTGTTTCAGACGCTCGGATGGAAAGGTGGGGTATCATTGATACGCTTTTACAGGACTGCGCTTCGTTGATACTGATTAGCTAAACGTCTACAGTTTACAGGGTACCGGAGACCGCGTCGGTGCTGCTCAAGTGAGTATCCCGGGCTTCTTCGGGGATTATGATAATCTGTATTGATTTGTTGTCGCGAGTAGCGGAGGAGTTGTTTTTGCGGAGCTGAACGCAGATCAAGCCTACAGCTTCCAAAAGGATATTGTGAACACGATGTTGAGTATCGAAAATACCTTCATCAATGTACGGGATCCTTTTGCGAAGGTCTCGTGTTCATCAACGCTGAGCACATTTGTGGGAATAGCTTGCCAGGTTGAACGCACAACGGGGCCAGAAAACCGTCGTTATATGTGGTAAGTTGGATTCAGGTCGACTTTAATATCAATCTTGTCTCATCGGATTGCCTTCAGATCGTGGAGCGATGGACCCTTCGGCGTATATGGAGCGCAAAGACTGGCTACGGCTATTACGAGAATTGAATCTGGAGGAGATGGCACTCAGGGACCATCGCTATGACTGTGTCGTTCATTTGGTGACGGCTGCAAAAGGCGCCGAAGCGTTTTATACTCTGGAGAACAACCGAGTTCGTTCAGAGGGAATCGAGTTAGCGCGGCATGTGAGTCTTGGTGGTGGTGTGAGAGCGGGCGGCGGGCATGGGTAGGTTTCCCTGACGGGTCTGTCTCAAACAGCTTGATGATGTTGTGATGAACGCTTGGAACGGTGAGGAGTTGCTGCTTGCTTGATGTGTTTTCTGGGCGCGCTTGCTTAGTTTCTTGTACAGGACATTCATCGCTTCAAGTGATCGACAATGCATCTGTTGAAAACTTTGCGCAGAAATGTGACCGTGCTGTTCAGGCGGTGCTCACACGACTCGGCCTGGTTGCGGATACGCACAGATATGGGAAACATGTGCGCAGGCACAAGTTTGTGGTCAAGAACTTCAACTTGGACTCGCCGTTCCCGGTTCCCTTCCGAGACTTTGATGTTGAACGTGAGATTTTTCAGCGGAATGTCCTATTTCCTTTGCGGGCTGAGAGTTGAAGGGTACCTTTTTTCTTTCAGATGTATATCTGGTCAACACGGCTGAAGACGGTGTCCAGATCCGCATTCGCAAGTAAGACACATACTGGTATTAATTGTTATGGGGTGTTGTTTAACTGGCCTTCAGGCGTCAGGAATTGGGTTCCTCAGAGGTCCATCGTAGCATGACGCTTCGGTATCCAGAGGTATGTGCTTGGGACTCGCTTTGACATGTTAGTGAATTGGATTGACCGTGCTGTTATGTGCAAAGGTGGACGGGCAACGGGTGGAAACCCGCCGCAATCTGACGTTCAGAGAATACGAGGTGGGTTTTCTCATTGTATCTTGCGCCAGTGCGAGAAGTCATTCTTAGTATAAGAGTTCAGGCCCTTCGAGCGCAGGCCGATCCTAGCCGTGCGCCTATAACAAAGCGCCGTCGCTGCTTCCTTTATTCGGACCGCTACTTCCAGATTGACGTATACCGTTCGCCTCGTCCCGATTTGGTTCTGCTGGAAGGTTATCTCGACTATGAATCCCCAAACGGTCCAGACTCCTCTCACAGGATAGCAAACACAGAGCTATTACCGGACTGGTTGGATTTAGAAGAGGTTACCACAGACAAAAAGTACAGCATGTTTGCTCTGGCGGCTATGGGAGGGTCGCGGGATAATCTGGCGACCGGGCCGTCTAGGCTTGGTTCCTTTAGATCGTCATCGAAAGATCTGCTGCGTGGTGGAGCGGGGAAAGGGGAGGAGCATGCGGCAGACGTACCATGAGGTCGCTCGAAACCAAATGAGCATGGTTCTCTGGGACTGTTCAGGATATCTTGCGTGGGTGGTACAGAGACTCTGCTCAATTGTGTCATCGATGTCGCTGTCGTTGTGGACAATGGTTGTCACAGATGGACACCTTCATTTGGCGTGGAGTTTTGTGATGCGACATGATACACCCTCTCTTCACAAGTGGAACTGACATTGATTGTGGACCCTTCAATTGGTGAATTACCGTCTCCGATAAAAATCGCTGTCGTTTGTTCAAACACTTCCGCGCGTCAATTCGTTCAAATTTTCGCACGCGATATCTTGAATGATGGATTCTGGCAGATCGAGTTCTTGATTGTAGGTTGCCTTGATCTGACAAGCGGTTGAGAATGAGAGGGGATGTCTTGCCACCCACTCCCGCATGCGACATCTCACCACTTTTATGAAATCGTTTGCGTTGCCTATTGTGGTTGGTTTGTGGGACGGTGAATTCAAACTTGCACTTTGGACGTCAAGAAGGATGATCGCCGTTCTCGCGCTGAGACTTACCAATAAGCTCCCCGCTCCTTCTCCACACCATTTGCTGTAACGCCTCCCCTGGAAACTTGAGAGTTCGATCTCGCGCAAGCCGTTCAGACCATCCGTACTACATTCATTGTTGTCTGGGGTGAGACTTCTTTGCTTGTTCCATATCCATGCATGGCATGGAAACAAAGAGGATGAAGGTGCGGGACGCCCTGAACGCACCTGGACATAAATTTTTCGGGCGGCATCGTCCCAATCCTCTGGCAAAACGGGACGGCCCTCGAATCGAAAATGTGGAAGATTTCGGGAGAGTTTATGGCCGAGCATTTCCGCCTATACGTTTGCAGTAAGAAAAAAAGGGTTTGGGAATCAATTTAATATCCTTGCCAGGCATGACGGGAGGGACACAGCGATGTGTTTTTACCCTTGCGAATTCAGGGTCGTCGGCTCTTCCGGACAGAATGTAATCCGCCATGCTTGGGAGACCACCAGGAGTCAAAAATTGCAGACTGAAATGGATGTCGAAGCCGTCGGAGGAGCACTGAGCCAGTCATCCATCGCAAATTAGACTAAAATGAGTGGGCATTGTTGTGTATCTGCGATCTGAGGAGCCAATCGCCGGACCATGGTAAGGAAACCAACATCCAACCAAGGGATCCCATCCCTCCCCATACCATACAAACCATACCCCAGCCTCCCTAGCCCCCTCCTCTTTCAATTCTCTTTTCTCCGTCCATCGTCCCATCCTCCCCATCCTGCCCATCCTCCCCATCCTCTCGTCTGCGTCTTAGATACAATTTCCTCCTCTCACCAGACGCGTCCAGCCCGAAGCCACAAACGCCCCACGCCATCGTAGCTCGTAGCCATACATCATCCTTATCCTTCTGCCGACCACCCACATTTGCAACTTGTCGATGCGGGGTGGGACTGCTCAACAGAGACCTTGTACGTAGAGCCACTCTGCTCAACACGCTACACTCCCCCTGCGCACATATTCATTCTTCTCTTTTATCTTTATCTACGCCTTTTTTTGGGATTCCTTTCCATTCCACCCCTTCCAAAACACACGACACAAAACCCTATTCACACCTTCTCTTTCGTTCGCTGCCTGTTTTCGACCGTTTGATCCATGTTGGGTGCTGCTCCCTCTAAACCCGGTGTACGCCGAAAAAAATCCGCCATCTCCTTTTGTCTACCACACTGTTTTGCGCCTTCTCGACCCTGGTCACCTTCGTCATCCCCGCCGTCGCCGTCCCGCTCAACACGCTATTCGCCAACGCCTCCTCCTTCAACCCCTCCTCCTTGTTCTCCTGATTCCTCCTGTTCCCCTGACTCTCCATTTTTGCCTACGCTTCCTTCTCCTGCCATGGCCGGACCGGTAGTACTCCCCTCGCCTGTATTCACTACCACTCAGAGTTCGCCTGCGATAACCGAAAAGCTGATGGGGTTGGGTGCGGCGGTTCCTACCGCTGGTCCGGTATCGGTTCCACAGAGCACCACTCCGAGGACGTGGCCGCGTAGACGAGGTGGGACCCTTTGAAAGTTTTGGGCATTTTTTGTGATTTGAGAAATCTGAACACTATTTTGTTGCGGATTCTTGAGAAGAGAGTTTCCACAAGTCATTCGATTCCCCGTTTAGTCCTTCGCCTCCCTCATCATCTCCTGCCACCTCCTCCGTCGATTTTGGACCCGACATTCCCGGTCTCCCATCCGACATTCAATACATCCTCCGTAGCCTCCCTTTCTTCTCACCCGATCGTTCTGTTGCGGTCACCGATGACTTCCTTGCTGATATTGCAACAGTGATGCACAGCCGTCACTATAATGCTGGGGATGTTGTGATCAAGGAAGGAGACCCGGCCAAAGCAATGTTTTTTGTTGTGAAAGGGACGGTCAAAGTTATTAGCGCCGATGGTGAGATTAATTTTGCCGAGTTGAACCCAGGAAATTTCTGTGAGTGTCCCAGCGCAGAATTTTATGGATAAGTTAGGAGACCTTTAAACGTGTGTCTTATTCTCTCCCATGCAGTTGGTGAGATAGGAATCATGTTCCACATCAACAGAACGGCAACCGTCATTGCGAAAACCAAATGCCTTGTAGCTGCACTAACTGCAGAAGCGTTGGAAGCAAAAACTGCATTGTATCCTGAAATCCAAGATCTGATCAAAGCAGCGGCTCAGGAGAGATATCGGCAATGGGCGAGTGGAATGGAGAAGGCTGGAAGGAGGGTTCATGGTGATGTGGAGAGTCTTCATGAGAAGAAAAAAGAGGATAGGAGGGTTGGTATTTGCAAAGGACGCCTAGCCGCTTGCCGAGACAGTTACTTAAAAAAAATGTTCAACTCTCGCAGGATTCTCATGGATCGATTCGAGATCTGTCTCTTTCGCGAATGTCGAGCCGCCCGTCAGAGGTTGACAAAGAGTTATCAACCATCGCCGGTCACGCGGATGGAACCTGTCAGGTGGCGCATTCTGCCGGCACGGCATCTGAGGACTTCTCCACAGCGGCCATGTCTATTGCGTCCGATGCTGCACCACCGCCAAGCACGAATTCAGTGACTCAGTCTAGCCCACCGTCAGAATCATCACTTCCAATATTGACACCGGTCGCAGCACTGTCTCAAAAGTACGGTAGCCGTCGCCGAGCGTCGGTAGCTGTGTGGTCAGACGATCGCCTGATGCAATTTGCGAATGCAGCAGCTGCACAGGCAGAGCACAGTAAAGAGAAATACTTGCCGAAATCATCATCCATCCTTTCTCGCACGTCAACTGACGCATCGATCAGTTTGGACCGGCCTCCACGAGCAGCGCCCACTGCACCTCCACAAACACCAGGCTATGGCTGTCTCGGTCGCGAAATTATGATCCGTATATTCCGAAAACTGGACTTTAGACAGCAAATGCGAGTCCGACTAGCGTCTATGGTGCTCCTGCGTCTCCTTCTGGATCCTGACACGCGGCTTACTACCGAGGTGGACTTGTCTCCGTGGCACAAACGGATTGACGACACAATCATTTCCAATGTTGTCTGTTTTTGCGGCCCAACAGTCCGAAAGCTCAACTTGCGCGGTTGCTGGCAAGTCACAGACAAAGGTCTTGCCGCGATCGCGCACTACGCACCAAATATTGAGGTGCTGTGCCTTGCGTCGGTGTGGGACGTGACGGATGCGGGAGTAGCAAACATGGCGCGGATGTGCCACATGCTAAAGGAGCTGGATTTAAGTAATTGCCGGAAATTAAGTGATGCGGGTGTGGTGGGCGTGTTGGATGGATGTCCGAAAATCGAGTCACTGTGTTTGAGTTATTGCAAGAATTTATCGGATGGCGTCATGGAGCACCCGAGATGGGCCGAGATGAAGAAGGTTAATTTTCAGAGGTACAGTTGGAATCTATTGATTGTGTTGAATGCCTTCTCTTATGGGTGCCGTCAACAGATGTACGGGCATCTTTGATGCTGGATTTGAGCGGTGGAAAGCGGTAGCTGGGAAGGGAGTGGCACATGCAATTGGTGCTGATGATGGGGCTATGGATTTGTCACTGGCGGAGGCATCGGCGGAGGCTGACGACAAGGTGGAGGAGGAAGAGGGTGATGGGCGGGGCGCTGGCCAAGGAGTAGCTGAGAATCATGCTGATGATGTTGAATCACCAGCCGGCTCGCGAATCCAGCCGTCTCCTATGGAGAAAAGCGTGGTGGTAGACGATGTGGAAGTCTTTGATTTGGAGTTCGAGTCGGATGAAACCATTGTACACCCGTCGAACACCGAACAGAATCAGCACCAAAACGGGACAAACACGGGGGGAAAAGCGGGGGGTGTCGAACATCCCGCATCAACGCTAGACGACGGTCTGAGAGTGCCTGGTATGCTAGGAGTCACGAGAACGTCCCCGGAGGCTTCGGTAGATATGGACCTCGACGACTTTGACGAAGATGACGAAGACGAGGCCCGCGACACCCTGCCTCCCAGTCTACCGACGGTTCCCAACCCCTTTGCGCTCGAGGAACTCATCCTCTCCGATTGCTCCTTCCTTACCGATGCAACGGTCGCCGCCGTTGCAGGTAGCTGCCCCAACCTTATCGCCCTTTCCCTCTCTTTCTGCTGCGCCCTTACCGAATCCTTCGCCCCACATCTTGCCCAAGGATGTCCCCGCCTTCGCATGCTTGACCTCTCATTCTGCGGTGGTGCCGTGACAGATCCCAGTTTACTGATTCTGGCCCGCGGATTGAGGCGGTTAGAGCGGCTGAGCATCCGCGGATGCGTGCAGGTGACACCTGCAGGGATCGAGTATATTGCAGAATGGTGCGAGGGAATGCGTATGGTGAATGTTAGCCAATGCCGCGGGATCGGACCAGACAGCGTTGCAGGGAAGGGGTGGAAGCTGCTGACGTGTCAGACGTTACTGGAGGTGGAGGACGACGATAGGGCATCGAGGGTGGGGAGGCGGGAACGAGATAAAAATGGGGTGGGGAATGCTGCAAAGAAAGCAAAGCGAGATTCCAGGTCCCGAGCGTCTACGGCTTGACCGAGTTTCGGCATCAATAGCAAATTAGTACATATCAGGCAACCAAATTTGCTCATAGCTGCTTGCTACATAAAGCATTCCCATCGCGGTTATGTGGATAGGTGTCATGTAGAGTTCAGATCACCATAACTCGACCCCGAGGCGGCTTGCCCCAAGTTTCAATGCAGACAAGGCACAAATGAAAGTCACACAGTTCCCAACGTAAAAGGCCCCAAATTTTCACAGACCTTGGAGGAACTGTCCCAAAATGGGTGCCAAAGCAGGAAGCAAACGGAGCAATATCCAAGAAGTTTACTATATAGGGCGATGTTTTTTGTATTGATTTTATTACTCTGCCGGCCCATGGAAAGGAAGACAAAGACGTGGAGATGTTGAAAGCCTGCTCGTTTGTAGGCGCAGTGATAGTTGAACTTCGTCCATGTGCCGCCATTGCTACATGGTAGCAAGAAAGGTAACGAGGATGGCAGAAGCAGGGACCCCAAAAGAATGTCAAAACAAGCTTCCGCAACAGCACACTTTCAGACGGCAATAAATTTGGGATGTATATACAATGCCAATTTACAACCCGTTCACCACCTCCATCACAAAAGTATTTGCGTTCAGCTCGGCCGAATATCTCGACTTGAGATCCTTCAACGCCTCCGTTGCTGCATCGCAATCCATTGATTTCAATCCAGGTATCCCGGCAAAATCCGTAAGGAACCGCTCAATTAAAACGTTGCCGGCCTGAAAATTTTCATTTAATCAAGCGGCAGGCTGCTTTGTCAATAGCCCCACCAGAGTTGCCTACCTCAATTTCTTCTTTCGATGACTTCCACGGTCGATGTATTTCTTCATCTGGCGCACAATGACACAATTGAGTGAGTTCGCAATTCAAATGAAGCAGCTCCTGAGAGGCGGAAGTAAATTCCAACTTACCCGCTCCCGAAAAGTCCTCCAGCTCTGCGGCTTTCCTTTTGGCAAGCTAGGATGGGCAAACATCATGAGCAAGAGCCACGCAACCCGAATCATTTTTATTCTCGTACCTTTACAACAGAATCTGGGAAATTTGCCAACTCTGCAACATGAATTCCAAAACTTTGATCGCACACACCTTCAAAATGATGGTGGTGACCAGCAATGAGATGTCGCTACGGATACAGGATTGGATTCCCCTACAAGCACTTACCCTCCTTCACCTTGTACAATAAGGTGATGCTTCTTTCCTCCTTCTGCGCCTCTACATGCAGATTCTTCACGGTTGGAACTTGTTCAGCCAAAGCCGTCAGTTCATGGAAATGGGTGGCAAATAATGCAAAGCAATTGATATTCGTTGCGATGTGTCTGCATAGGAATGAGAAGGTTATCCATGGGGAGAAAGATGAAAATCAAATAGAAGTAGATTTACTCAGAGATGGCCCAGGCCAGCCCAAACCCATCATATGTGCTCGTTCCCCGTCCCAACTCATCGATGATGATCAGCGAGTCTTTCGTTGCCGCCTGGTGGGTTCAAATTCACAACCATGTCACACCGGAGGCGCAAAAATATTGCAAAGGATCGCTACGGAGCCACCGAACTCACTCGCAGAATGGCACCCGTTTCTAGCATCTCCGCCATGAAGGTCGAGACGCCCTTCAACTGGCTATCACCCGCTCCAACACGAGCAAGAATCGAGTCGAATACTGGAAGACGAGCGGAGCGACAAGGCACAAAGCAACCCGCTTGTGCCATTAATGCGATCATGCCAATCTGAAAATCCCTTGGGAATCAGCCTGGAGTAATCGCACGCAGTCAAACATAGCGACATTCACCTGCCGGATGTATGTAGACTTGCCTCCCATGTTCGGCCCGGTGATGATTTGGAATACGCTTTGGTCTGATGTCCTTTGGGTCAGAATGGGAGATGATCGCGCGAATGCAATGAAGCATTACCTCTTATCATCTCAACGTCATTGTCTATGATGGACACGTCCTGCATTTCCAGACACGGATGCCGTGATGCTTCGAGCAGAACATCGCCCTCGCCTCTTTTTGTGAGTTTAGGTCTTACAAATGGCGTTGGAGCGTGGATAGACACGTGGGCGAAGCTGTTTCGGAATATGCGAAACCCTTATGTAAGAACAAGATTGACAATTTGGCCCTGGTGTTTAATCCGTCAGTAGGATACCTCACAAGCACATCAAGATGCGCAACCAGCTGATTGAGCAACTCCAATACGGGAAAATAGGTCGCTGTCGACACGCGTTAGCATAGGTTCAGGTGCAAAAAGGTAACAAGCAGATAAACTCACATGTCGTGCCGATCACTTCCTTAACCAAATTACCCTGTAACTTCTCGTACTCCGCCGATAAATCAGTGAAGGTATCGCTCAATTTCTTCAGCGTGGAAGTTGTAAAATAGACACCGTCTTTCCGCGTTGCTAGTTCAATGTAGTCACGGTTGCCACGAATTTTGCTCGAATCCTGGACGAATTATTGGAAGTCCGTTTGGGCAATAAGGAAGAAGGTGCCGATAAACTCACATTGCGGCTCAAGCGTAAATAGTATCCGTATACCGAACTCTTTTCAAACTTTAACTTCTTCTCGTACTCAACCCCAAGGTCCTCCGCCACCTAAACGTTTGTGGAAATCGTCACTGAGGGGAACTGCTCCGAATCTTTTGTAAACGCAACAAACACACCTGCACTGCCTCTGGCTCCAGCTGCTCGAATATTTCATTCATCTCCGCTCGAGTTTCTGCCGGAATAAAGAACAGTTACATCAAACTTCACCATCAAGACGACCGTGACGGCCTTACTTTGCAGCTCCTCATCAAAATCAGGCTTGATCATGAATTCATGATTTTCCACCGCAGCCAGATCAATGGTGGTTTCCACGAGCTCTTGTAGCATTGCGACGTTCTCAATGTATTCCTAAGAGGGGAGAATGGCACCAAATTAAAGCCTCCGCAAGAATTTACGCGTCGTCTCATTGCACACGCACCTTCAGCTTGGAAATATAAACCTCTTCAAATAATCCCTGATGATCTCCCTGATACCCTTCCAACGCCTCTTTCAGCAAGGGGAGCCGAATGACAACCTGATAAACACGCACAACGTCTTGGAGGGTGGCGTTTCCCCTCTGAAATCGTTTGGCGAGCCGGTGCAAATCGGGGAAGGACTTCAGGTGCTCTTCCTGCAGACTCTGTCGCAATTGGGTATCATCATAGAGTGCCTCAACAATATTTTGGCGCATTTCTGGATCAAAATGCCGTTAGCTCGAAGAAAAACCGGACGTGGGCCGAAAGAGAATCAATTACCAATATCTGACAAACTCATCAAAGGTTGCTTCAACCACTGCGCCATTAATCTGGATCCTTGTGCCGTCTTGCACTTGTTAAGAAGACCGTACAGACTCATGCTCTTATTTGATCCTACGATTAGTGTCAGCAAAATCCACTCAATCTGAAGCAAAAGCTTCTGGTCGAACAACAATTTACCATCTAGCGGTCCGGGCATAAGGTTCAAAGCTTTAAGTGCGGATGCATCGAGTTTCATGTACTGCGAAAGGTCATGATGACCGAGTGCGTACTGATTGAAATTTGACTCGTCGCTGAGCAACTAGTCAATATTTGAGGTTAACTGATCTTTTCATATTCGCATGCACCCTGAAGCAAGTTTCTTACCCCTAGATACTTGATTAGACAAGCGAGAGATCCCATGGCAAGCTTCAATTCGAATTCAGCTGAGGGAGGGGCAGCGTTTCAGCGCATTTCCCATTGCATTTTGGCAAGTGTGTGCACTCACGCAGGGAAGCTGGCGACACATCGTCCGCCAAAAGTCTGCTCAAATCTTGTTCGATATCCTTCAGTTGAAATTCACCTGTGGGTTTGTTCGGTTTCAGAACTTCACTCATTTGTGATTACGCTATTTACGGAAACGCGATGAACCTTTCTTCCGCTCAGTCACCACAATGCCGCACCGGTCCAATATCGCAGAGATCTTCTTTAATTCGTAGCTCTGCGTGTCGTCCGGAAGCACGCACTCTTTAACACTTAATTGAATCAACAACGACTAAAATTATAAGGTTAAATATGTCAATAACATGTGAAAAGGTCAAAATGACAAAGAAAGGACGACTATTCTGACCTCGAAATTTGAGAAGGTGTCATTGTCAACAAACTCGGAAACCCCCAACACACGCATCGTCGTTGCGTCTGTATAAGCTACTCCTACGAGCTGGCCATTGCGCATTTCGTATGAGCAAAACAGTACCAAATCAACTTTTGAATAAATGAGACCGCTGTACCTTTTGATCCCCTTTTCCGCCAACTTTGACAGCCAAGACTACAGGCGACGTCGCAACGTCGCTATTTGTAAACACCATATCCTCGATATCTTGCAGATTTCCCGGAGACGCCTAACCAGAAGTCACACATCAGCATCCATCCATCCTCCATCAGCATCCATCCATCCTCCCACACTCGACGTAACAGCAGAAACGGCATCTCCTACCCTCTTTCCAATCTTCCATGCCGACGCCTTCCGCCCCTCAGCAACCCAGATTTCCACTCTGTACAATTTCACCAACAACAAGTCCTTCAGAAATGCAATCGTATTCAAGCGAGAGAGAGTGCAGCTGGGGACAGATCGTGGTCCTTCACCTAAACACGATGCATGAGAATACAGAGTTCGTTGTAATTGACAACGGTGACAGCATACCCCCAAGATACTTGATCACCGACGAGGTTTTGTACACATTTTGGGCAACGTATAATGCATCTTCGCCGTGAACACTGTAGTATTCCTGACGCATATGTGGCGGGCATAAGTATTTAATTGATATGTTGCCTTGGGACTCACACTAAATTCAAGAAGACAACTTACCCCATTATTCCGTTCAAACAACCGGATAGTAGTTTCAGATTTCTGAACAAAGAAAAGGGGAACTCAATGCCGCTTTACGAGGTGCAATTTCCGTCACTTCGGCCACTCACTTGGGGTAATCCTTTGAAGAATGTGCAAAACCCTTGTTCACTCGGTTTGTCTTCATGGCGAATGGGAGTCAATTATGTCTGTAACCCGTTTGGAAAAAGAACATTTCCAATCTCACCTAGAACCAAGTCGGGACGGTCCGCTTTTTCTGCCATTGGTGTAGCAGGATGGAGTGGGTTTGGGGGAGAGAAACGACCGAACTGTGTCCGAACAGTTCGGCCAAACTTTCAGGACTCCAAGCGTGTGGCGCAGGCGTAGTCTGAGAAGACTGATCCAAAAACGAGAGTGACGAGGGATGATTGGGGGTCTTGAGTCGCCGTCAAACGGGTGGAATCCTGCCTGTTTGAGTTGCAGGCCAAAAATTGTATTGGGGAACTTGTAAGCATGACCTTTGCGACCCTGTAAATAGTGAAGCTGGATTTGAACGGATTCTCACCGTCATTAACCATGTTGCCCACTGGCCCATTATTGAACCCTGTTAAGGCAGTCCGGTTGCAGTTTTGAACCCGGGCATTAGAGAACGGAGCACTTTGATCGTGGCCATTTGTATTTCCTCATCGGGGCTGCCCGAGAAAGGGATTAACGTCTGCATGAGAAAAGTGTCGAACTGTCCACAGTGAAGCATATCGAGGTTAGTTGGACATCGAGACACCAAGCAAGGCTCGCATGAACATCGTTCTCCATCCTTACCTTCTCAGTCTTACTCCCCCACAACCGAATCATCTCCAACTGCTTCAACTTCATCTGCTTACTCAAATATTCCAACGAATTGGCAATCTTATGCAGCTGCTTCGGCGGCATAGCCGGGCTTCCCTTCACAGCCAAATCCAAGACATCTGCCAACCGAATGTGCTTTCCCCCATCCTCGCTTATGATCGAATCGCCAAACACCGCGTCATAATTCCTCGCGTCGTACTCTGCGTGCCTCAATTTGCCAATAATCTCTTTCAGCGACACGCCCTCCGGCATTTCGATTGTTTCCAACATGGACATGTACAGAAACGCGCTCAAGGAACCCGTATCCAATGCGCCCGCGACTACAAAAACGTACAATTCCTTGTGGTCGGCTACGAGGGTTGGACAGATTGTCAAGGCGGCGTGTAAGCATACGCAAGCACCGTAGCGAACCAAGGCGGGCGTAGCACGAAAGTGATTGGAGAGCGACTGAATGAAGTTGGTGAGAGGAGGGAAGTCTTTCACGGGGTACTTCTTTTGTTTAGAAGATTGGGGCGGGTTTGGCAGAAGAGTTGCTGTGTAAGTTTCCAGAGCCCATGGTAGGAGATTGTAGGCGGACTCGTCGTTCGGATTAAGAAGGTTCATGAAGAGTGTGTAACCCGTTCCTAAACAATAAGATTGAGGTGCCGTCCGCGATTGCATTTGGAAGACATGTCACCAGCAGGCGAGAAACATACTTACCCATAATGTCACTTCCATGCGTACCAGCACCACCACCGCTACTTACGACAGTCCCACCCGCGCCTGTGTCAGGTGTGGACGCGGTTGGGGGTGTGGAACCCGGAGTACCCACAGCGGGTTTCTCACTAAGCTTTTCAAAGATATTTCTCAATGTTCCTTGTATGGCTTCAGTTTCGGGGCCGTCTATTGGAAGGCATGAACCGCATCAGCATTCCAATGGGTCAAGGGGTTAACGGGGATTCTCATTCAGTGCAAGGACCTTATCTTTCAAGCGCAAGAGCGTATCAATAATGCGGTACGTGAGTGCCGTATCTGCAAGGGAATACAGAGGAGCAAGAAGTCCCAAAGCCTACAGGTATCATCATAAGGGTCCCCAAATCAGACGAAGCACCAAAGCGGGAGAGTGAAAGCGCAGTCGATAGTCCGCCAAACAAATACCTTAATAATAACCACCCGGTCCGGAAACACTTTTGAAATCAACGGTATAGAGTTGATGGAAAAGAACAAATTCCAAATCGCCGCCAAATGATCCTCCTCCAAAAACACGCCCTCGTTTTCGTACACGATCCTAGCCAAAGCGGAATTGCATATGCCCCGGACAGTCCAATCTGGACATGTGTAGAAACATTCGAGACCGGCAACGAGGGCAACGGCCATCGTGGACAGAGGATTGGTAGCCTTTACAAATAAACAAATGAATGGGGATGAGGTCAGAACGCAGACGATTGACAGAATGGTCCAAGACCGAGAGGGATGAGAATATCCGGCAACTCACTCACCCCGTTCATCCCTTCCGCTAAACCCTGTAAGCACCCTCTCTATCTTCTTCTTATCAACCCCCTTCCGATCAAATATACTCGCAAGCGCAACCAGAAAGTAAACTGCTTGGATTCTGATCCCCTCAATATAATGCCCCAAAACAGAAATCAATTGAACCGCGTAATGCACAGTGATGCCTTCCAACACATCCGCCCATGTCCGGTGAGTGCGTGAGCGGTGTTCCAATCAGTCCGCCAGCGGTGCCCACCATGCCGCCAGGTAACGTGGAGGCAACTGGGTTGAGAGTCGAGGATACCGGGTTGGGTGTTTGGGAGTCAGTGAAATTGGAGTAAAAATCTTTGACATGTCGGATGCTTGGAGGGCGGTGGTGGAGAAGAAGGTTTTGACTTGAGCTAGCCATCGGGACACACCCCGCCTTCACCTCATGGCAGCAACAGCACCGAGAACTATGTCCCACCACCACCGTTTGTTCATCACACTTCAACTCATCCAAAATAGACGGGATCCAGATGGATTCGCGGGCTGGGAAGGGGTCTGAACAACGAGCACTAAAGTCAAAAACAAGTCACTATTCACCACTCGGTCAAAACTTGACCAAATCAACCCATGTTTTCCTCACCTCCAATATAGTCATAGAACAACAGTTTCCAACAAGAGCCGGGCTGTAGCAACGCTTTTTGACGAATTTGGATATGAAACTTAAAAAAGGATCAAAGTGGATTGAGTTGATTGAATGGGGAGAAACTTGAGTCGCGTTTTCTGGATACCCTTGCGCAGTCATTTCAAGATTCGACCCACTTTGCGCATCCCAAACCCAACCTTCCATTTTATCCCTTTCCCCCGTCTATGTCCTTTCCATCCTCTACGTTCCACACACCATTACCGTTGGCAAGAGTTCCCGTTCGTGGTCCGGATATGGGGTTGAGAAGTGGTGGGAATCTGGAGGATGGATGTGTAGGATCCAGATGGATGGATGGATGGGTTCGTGACCGAGCGGGTTAGGGAGGGTTTCGGGGGTGTGATGTTGAGTGCGTTGTGTTTGAGTGAAACAGAGTCGTCGTCGTCGCCTTTCATCCATCCCAGTGTATGCGTCGGGTTATCAATCCAGACTTGTTTGAGTTGGATGTGAACAACCGACAAAAGCAGAGACACTGAGTTGAACTGAGACGACAAGCCAACAAGTGTGAAAGTCGTCATCGAAGTCGACGATGAAGACCAAGTTTCTTTGCAACGCGAAGACCAAGGCAAGACAAGACAACCAAAGAGCAACCAAGTCGATTGTTTGAAACATGAAGTCTTTATTTGTTATACAACGTTATTACAATACACAGAACAAAGTCCGATCTTGGAGTCGAATCTTGGAGTCGAGTCTTGACGTTGAAGTCCACGGCGACGACTGATGGTTGGAGTTGGATAAGGGCGGATGTTGGAGTCGAGAACCGAGTGTTGAAGTTGGAAGGCGAAGGCGCCGAAGGTTGCGGTTGAAGATCTTGAAATGTTGGATTTGAAGATGCCGAAGTCGAGAAAGCGAATCTTCAAGTCGGAGAAGACCGAGTCTTGAAGTCGGAGAAGACCGAGTCTTGAAGTTGAAGAAGGCCGAGTCTTGAAGTTGAAGAAGGCCGAGTCTTGAAGTTGAAGAAGGCCGAGTCTTGAAGTCGAAGACCTAATGTGAAAAGAAAGAAGCGAAGTGAGAGCTTTTTGCTTTTGTTACTAACTGCTCTGCCTTTCTCACCCGGGACTTGCAACCCGGCGATGGCGGCATTGGTTAGTAACAAAAGCATACGGATACGACCCAAAACAACCCACCCAATTACCCGCCGGTAGTCCCCGCATCCCCCCATTTTTTTTTTGCTTTTATTCTTTTTTCCATTTTTTTCCGTTTATATATACCAAATGGTACATACCCAAGGGAACCTCTTGGTGAATCCAGGATTGCG
>JADGKA010000022.1:0-63142 GCA_027604605.1 Borealophlyctis nickersoniae | reverse complement strand
GAGGGAGGGTAACGGGGGTTGGGTCGACGAAGGGAGTGGCAGGTGGACGAGAGGGTCGGTCGACGCGAAGGCGGGAAGGAAGAAGATTCGTTCGACGACGAAGAATGCAAGATGTCGGTGGGGTGCGTTTTTGAGGAGCGTGGGAAACAGGAAGAACTTTTTGAAGGGTCCTTCGGTCCTCTCTCGAAATAAGTCAGCAGTCGTTCGTCGGGCGGTAGTTCACGTCGCGTGGGAAATAGGCACAACCGGCAACAACAACCAACAACGTCCTCGTCGTCGTCGTCGTCGTCCGTCTTCGTCTGTGTCAAACAACCAAAAACAACCAAACAACCAAAGGGGCGGTGAGTTGTGGAAGGCAGCTGGTCTCTCCCGTGTGGAAGGTTGTTGTCCTGGTTGTCCTCCCCTCGCGGACTCTTACGGCGTTCCACAGTCTCGTCCTCCCACGCACACGCAACACTTTCTGTGCAGCAGTCTCAGAAAGAGAAGTCCGTCTCTCCCATATGTTCATGCGGGGGGATGGGTATCCACAAACTCCCAGAGTGGGGGAGGCTGTCCTGCGTCTCAGGCAGGAAGGCGTCCGTTTCTGTGGAAGGTTACAGCTGTTACAGCATTTCGGAGTAGTTAGCACATATACCACATAGTAACCAGTTCCATACTGTCGGGTTACCGTCGCACATTACATTCCAAACACGGTGGGGTTCCTGCCTTTTTCAGATAGTCACGTGACATGCAATGATCAGCCACACTCCAACGACGGCCTCCCTGTGATATGTCACACCATGCCACCATCTCCACTCAGAATATGGATGGCTCCGCCCCCGTAACTACAAACTTGGGTCGGTATCCATATTCTCACAAGGTTTTTTTTTGAGAAGGTTGCGGCAACCCGGCCCGGCATTCGGCATGATGGGGATGGATTCGATGCGGAAGTGCGGATTTATTCTGATATCCGGGAAAAAAAATAAAAAAATACCCGTGAGGTATCCACGAGATGTTGGTCGCGGTCTTGGGTATCCATATGCGCGACGCGTTTTCCTTTTGGTTTCTTTGTTTTCCTTCCCCGGAGAGGAATGAGGAAACAGCGGTGTAAACGAAAAAGAATGGCAATGATCCCTCCCGAGATAGTGGCAGAAAAGAAATTAGAACGACCAATGCTCTCTTCAATTTGAACCCACTGTGGTTTGTGTCAACGTTGGTCGCGGTCCTGGGTGCCCGTGTGCGTGACCGAATGTTTTTTCTGTGAACGTTTTGACCCTTTTTCCCTATGGGGAAGGATGAGGAAATAGCAGCCTAAACGAATAAAAGGACAGCGCTTGCGCTTATCGTTTGATTCAAACCAGTGGTCGTTGGTCTCAAACTAGGATGAATGTTACGGCATCGCAATTGGGGATGAGACATTTCGAAATGTCGGTGGAACGGAACGCCGGGTGCATGTAAGGCATCAGGTAAATCCACGTTTGCGAAAAGGTGAGGATTGAACCCCGCTTGCATGGCCAAAAAACATGCGCCTTTACATCGCACAAGCGGCAATGGTGTACTTTGACCACCCAGGTGTCCGCGCACATACCGGCTCGATTGCCTGCCCACAATGACAACGGTTGTTTAAGATGGGACTCATACTGGGTCGTCCGCATTTTGTCTTGTCAAGACAAAAGGGACGAGTACGGCCTCTGAATAATTGCCGGTAGGCCGAACAAGTGCCGCGCTGCACATTACCATGTAAACGCGCTTCGTATCTTGACTGCGTGATTTTGACTTCACGTTCCTTCTGTCTGCTGGATGTTTGCCTTATATTCGATCCAAACACAGGGTGCTTTGTGTCAACCCAGGATGACATACAGAATCGCGGGTGGGATGGGCCGTTACAAAATGTCGGTGGGAAGGACGACAGGTCGATGTAAGGCAAAAGGCAAACCCCTGTGCAGAAAAGTGAGGAATTAAACCCGCCGGCTCGGCCGAAAAAAACATGCTTCTTATCTGTGATACCGCGGGTGGGATGAGTCCCAAACGGGTGATTTCAAAGGACGACGCGATCAGGCTGTGAAGGCTTGCATGACACCGGCTGCTCAAGCTAAAAAATGCAGGAAAGCAAAATTCCACAAGCGAAACTAAAAAAAAAGGCCAGCAGTATGTGGGGATACCGTGGTTGAAGCGCAGCTGCAAGTGCAGTTTACTATTATGTCCGTATTGCTTTCCCGAGAGTACACCACACCGTTTGATGATACCAAAAGGCTGTTCAACACGTAAACCATGATCGTAGCGGCATGTTTTCCAAATATCATCGGCAGGCGCAGGTGCAGGTGCATGCTTGCCCCCGAATATAAACAAAACGCACTTATGGTACGACTCCATGCGGACCGTGTGCGTTCCCCATCCAAGCCTCGTTTTTTTGGGCATCGGTCTCGTGTGGGTGAAATAGGAATGCAAGAGTTTGCATCGGAAACGTTTGGGCTAGGTCCGTCTTTTGCAAGGCAACTGACATGCCATGCCGGTTGGACGTAGCCGGAATCCATGATAGTGAGCGACGTATCTTCCGTACATTATACGCGGGTAGGCTTACGCACCCCAAAATGTAAACGAAAAGCATGGATACTGCAACCCTCGGGCGGACCGCAGGTCCCATCCAACGCAAATACATACTTGTCATTTTTTTCCGGTTGCGTATGTTTGTAAATTGGGAATGAAGACCTCCGGTTCTGAGAATTCTGGAGTGATACATGATATACAAAAAAAACGCCTATAAGCAAGCAAAACCAGGGAGTCTGTCTGACTGGCTGTTTCCCTGGCACTTTCATAACTAAACTGTACGTTGTCCGTATGCGCACCCAAAAAAAAGCGCAAAAGGTGATTTTTAGCAAGGGGCCATAAGGGTAGTAAGAGACATGATTTCTTAACATCATCCGCAGCTGGGTGTATGCTCGCTGAATGAAAACAAACACACTTATGGGACAACCCCGTGTGGACGTGTCCCGCGCCTCGTCTGACCGGCTTTTTTTTTGTCTCGGCTGTTGTTTCAGCGAATGGCCATAGACGATGCACGGCGGTGGGTTTCTTCACAGGGGAGCAAAAAAACACGAACTTGCATAATTCAATAAGAGTCACGACCCCGGGCACTATTAAGCCGTAGCATAGCGTTCACAAACAACCGTGCGCAAATGAGACTTCCAAGTATCGTCCGCAGGTAGGTGGATAGTATAGTACAACCTTCCGGTATGCGCTGGGTGCCATCGAGTTAAACCCCATTCGTATATGGTTGCATAAGGTATGGATACAAAGTGGGAATGGGAATGGGAATGGGAATGGGTAATGCCACTGCCCCCAATGGACCAACCCCCGTTTGGGCCTCATCCACCGGACGACCTGGTTATAGTTGGTCGTTTTTTTTTCGTGCTGATTCCGCGATGGGTGGAAATGGGATTAAAGACTCTTATGTCCTTTGTCCAACTCCGCGCGAATGAAAATGAGCGCGAAAAGGAAGGGTTTCTTTCTGATCACAGGAGAGCAAGCTGAACCAGGCGTTGTAAACGGTTCTGTTGCTGAAACTGCACACGGTTCCACTATACCACAAACGAAACAAAGAAAGTGTGGGGTACCGTGGTTGAAGCGCAGTTTCGATCAACTGGGGCCAGCAAATCAAAAGGTTGGTCAATACGTCCACAACCACTCATGAGCGACACGTCTTCCATATCGCAGCTAGGTGTATGCACGAATGGAAACGAAAAGCACGGATGGTACAACCCCCGTGCGGACGTGTGAATCATCACCGTCCTCGTCTCTGACCTTTCTTTTTTTGGTTTCGTGGATTGTTCAGCAAACTGCCATTAAAAAGGCGTGGTAGTGGTTCTCAAGCGAAAAAAACCAGTTTTATATACTAAGGAGTCTAAACCGCGGCATTTTTAAGCCAGCAAGGGAGTACTTTCGCTTTTCGCGGATACCATGCTCACACGAATGCTGGAAGGGTGGTCAATACGTCCATACCACAGCTTCAATACATCATCCGCAAATATATATATGAGTACGTACGTCGAAATAAACACGAGAACGGATGGTTGCGGACTGTGTGGGGGCTTCCATCCAATTTCCTCCCACGACGTCCGGTGATACAATAAGGTGTTTGCAGGGAGTGTGAATCATCCTTAGGTTTGTCATGTGGATACGATAGGTACCTCGTTTGTCCAAAATGCGCGAAAAGAAAACAACCTCCATTGAGAGACATTAGCAAGCAGAAACAGGGATGCCCCGCTGGCACCGTTGAACACTAACCTGCCATCCGTCATTCGTGACTGGTGAAGTATCATCAAGAACGCGCTGCCTGCCCGACCCTCAAGCATCCCCCAAAAGGTCATCTTTAGCGGGTGCCAATGTAAAGATGCGTGCTTTCCAAAAAAATCATTCCGTACCATGAAAAACCGGCGTGTGGATCCAAATTTGAGTTGTTCATCACCGTTGGTTATCATAACAGCCGGTTGCCCGTAAAAACCCAAAAAGGTCATCTTTAGCAGCCTGGGCAAAGTATGTGGGCTCTCACCACCAAATTGTTGTGAATCGGATAGTCGAGGGGTATTTGATAGGTCTGCGGCGCTTGCGCACTTCCTTACTAGTCAGTTTTCTGTTTCGTCCTCTTCGACATGTTATGATGCCCACCCGCTCCTTCTAAACGCTAACCACCGCCCAGTAGTCACTTCTTCCTGGTCTTCCATCATCCGCAAGTACGTGTACGCGCCCGGAAACGCACTTATGGCACTTATGGTACAACCCCGTTGTGGCCGTGTTGAGAATCCTCGTGGTTTTATTTTCCTTTTTCCGGGGCCTCTTCAACAATCTGTCATAAAAGCTGCGCGGTGGTGGGTCTCAACACACGGGAGCAGAAAAAAAAACATACATCCCGTTGGGAGTCTAAACTGCACACGGTTCCATAGCCTGGTGGAAGTGTAATTCTGCCTGTGGCCACACCTCGACATTCCTGAGGTGCCAGCACACAGTTTGACGATGCCGTTCACACGTTCACAAAGGCTCGTAAGCGACAAGTCTTCCAAATGTCATCCTAGCCAAAAAGTACTTGCTTGCTGGGCTTAAATGTCCGGGGGTCAGGCAATTAGTTAGAGACGGTGTCCTTTTTTTGCTCTAGTATGTTGAGAGGCATCGTTTTATGGCAATGTGCTGAACCCCCGAAGCAAAAAAAACGACCTGCCGGAATGTAACGTGCTGGTCAACACGTCCACACGGGGGTTGTAACATCCGTGCGGTTGCGTTATGAGCGTAGCGTTCTGTGGGAGTTCTCAAGGCCTCCTCGTCGCGCATCAACTCTCTTCACAACGCCAGTAACGTGGATACTATAGCGGTAAAAATGCAAAAAGAAGTCATTGACCACAATGAATAGTAGCAAGTAAAAGTGGTTCTCCTACTGTTGGGAACCAAGCTCGCAGGAGGTTTCGACATTGCAGCGGAGATGCCAACCATGCGGTTTATCATTACCGCCATTATCACCACGCACGTGGCCGTACGCCACTTAAAGTTCCGCAAAGCGCTACTACAGCGGTGATTGCAAATGAGACTTAAACCCTTGTAAGGTGTCATCAAGTGCGGGAATTTAAAGCGAACAAAAAAACAAAACAAAAGCGGGAGTGTGATGTAGGATACCGTGGTTGATGCGCAGTTTCGATTGTGTTGCGGCCCCTACCTCTTTCGAAAATCAGCCAGAAATAGGAGTATGTCCGCCAAAAGGTGACGAACACACGGCTGTTACAACCCCGCTGTGGACGAATGTACCATCCTCCTTTCTCTGATAGTTCTTTTTTTTTGTCTTTGGGAGTTCTTCAAAAAACTGCCATTAAAAGTGGGGTAGTGGTTCTTGAGCGAAAAAAGTTTTTGCCATAGCCAACGGAGAGTCAAGATCCTGACACTTTTAAGCCAGCAAGTGATTACTTTTTGGCTATTCGCGGGATGTAAAATGCGCGCGCTGTGGGGACACTCAAGGGTTCCTTGTCGCGCATTCACCCGGTCCTCGACTTTGTCAGGTGGATAGGTACCTCGTTTGTCCAGAATGCGCCAAAAAAACATCTTAGACATCATTAGGATAGATGTAGGTAGAACTGGTTCTTTCACCCACCATTGGATACCGCGATCACACGAGGCGTTTGATCCATTGCGTGCGACGACCGGCGGTTAACACATGCAGCGTACTTACCAATTAGCGATGGTAGTCGTCGCAAATGCTGCCTTCACGACGCTTTAAGCCGGTCCATCTTCAGCAAACGTGACGTTGGGGTTGGGGTTTGGATTTGGATATCCACTTCAACCCGTAGCTAAACGGAAATACAGTATTTTTTTCTTTTCAAGGTTTTACACGGTCGCACCAAACCTCTACATACAATCATGCGGCACATACGGCAAGTGACGTCCCATGCAATCAGGATGGGTTGGAAATAGCGGGCATTCCTGATGCTGACAGACATGTCTTCCAACATGATCCGCGGTTGGCTCCCGAACGTAAACAAACTGCCCGGATGGTAACACCCTGTGCGGCCTGTGTGCGGGTCCCATCCAATTAAAACTCATTTCGTAGCGTTTTTTTTCGCGTCGGTTGCGTATGTGTGTAATTGGGAGTAGAGATTCAGGGTTGGAGAAATATGGGCCGCAAGTGATACCTTTGCTCCATGCAGGATGTCCCTGAGAGTTGGTCAGGTGGATACTTTGTTCAGGTACCTCATTCGTCCACAATGCGCAAAAAAAGCCATTCCTAGTCCATTTACAGGCCAAGCAGAACCAGGGGTTCCGACTTGCTGTTTCACTGGCACCATGGAACACCAAGCTCGCAAGAGGTCTGCTCCATCGGGCGTACAGGTTCTGGGAAGAGACCGGACCAGCTGTTGAAAATTGGCGTGGATGCCGGTCCGAGTTATATATTAGCATTGGTCATCGTTGCTTGCCCGGCGCTTGAGCGCGGTCCACCTTCGGTGGTGAATATACATAGGCACTGTTTCCAGGGAACCTTACGTTGCCCCTTGGGTTCCGATACCCTCTTCAACGCCTACACAATATCGGTATTTTTTTCTTCCAAAATGCACGAAAAAATTTTAAACCTCCCTAAACGATTCGGAGAGTAGTGCAAGTAGAACCAGGAGGTTTCGACTAGCTGTTTCGTTTCCACCATAAGGATATCAGACTCAAACGAGGGTGTTTGCTCTGTCGCGCGTGCAAGTTCGTGGAAGAGACCGGTCCAACGGGTTGAAAACTGCGCGCGTGGGTACACAGTGTGCGAGTTGGTCATTACCATTGGTCATCGTCACGAACGTTGCTTATGTCACTTACAATCCCCAAAAGGTCATCTTTAGCAGAGAGTGAATGCAAATGCGCGCTCCTACCACGAAACGTTAAGGTGGCGGGTTGGATTCGGATACCCACCTCGACAATACCATCTTTAAGTAATTCTTTTTTGGCGTGGAAACTCCTCGAGAGTGCCCAACCTTCTAAAACAAGGGTGCCGACAACATTGCCCAGAGACGGGGTTAAAAATTATATGCGATGTGTTTACGGCTCATGTACCGTTTTGTACAACATGGTTTCGGTACTCTGTTCAAGCGATTAAATCGTCGTACAAGTCGTCACGTCCTTCCCTTCCACATATTATTGCCACGTTTTGACGTCCTACCTACGCAGTGCAGGGATGAAACAGGGGGGAAAAGGAGATTATCGTCTCAGAGGAGGTAAAACGAAACGGGTGAACCGTGCATGCGGTCATCGGAGCACCGGAATCATTCTGGTTGTCCGGAGTAGGCGGTTTCAGCCCGGTCATCGGAGCACCGGAATCATTCTGGTTGTCCGGAGTAGGCGGTTTCAGCCCTGAGCCGTTATTTGGCCGGTCCAACAGTCAGTGCATTGTCCAAATGTCCTGTGTTTGTGGTGTTCAGCGGTAATCACGTCCACCCCAATACTTTTCCGTGCTTTTTTTGCGCTGACCGGTGTAACTAGGCAGTAAAAGTGGTTCTTTCGCTTCCGCCGTTGGCTACCCCAGGCTCACCCAAGGTTTGCTCCCTTTTTTGTAGTAATAGATGCGTTACTCGTTCCCGTTGCTCGTCGCCACAAATGCTGCCTTCAACCCGCTGTAAACCCGGTTCATCTGTTACCAGTGATCAAGGCACATGTGAGCTCGTACCACGATTCGTTGCGGTTGGATCGGATACCCATCGCGACGCGTAGCCAGGCCTCATAAGTGAGTCTTTCCTCTTTCCCTCCTCCTTGGGTGGGTTTTACCGTCATTATCATCACGAATGGGGACCATACGGCTCTTAAGAGGCCCCAAAAGGTCCATTTCAGCAGCGGTGATAATGTACACGTGCGCTGTTACCACGGTTTGGGTTTGGATACCCACCTCAACGCCTGCCCACGCAATGATACTGTATTTTTTTCTTTGCACCCTCACCGGGATGTTGCCCGTACGGCGCCTAAACCTCCCCAGCTCATCTTTAGCAGCAGTAAATATATATGTGTGTTCTTCCCACGAAACGTTTACGCAGCGGGTTGGGTTTGGATACCCACTTCGACGCATGCTCGATGAAAATTGTATTTTTTTCTTTTCCTCCTTACCGGGGGGTTTTATGTAGTCTCGCCGACCTATTTAATACAACGCCAACAATATGCTATAGAGGGTCGGTCAAAAAAGTAGCTTGGTTGTGTTGTTTGCATGTAGACCGCTGTTTTCGTACCACACGGTTTTGGTACTCTGTTCAAGCAGGTCATTCCCTTTTTCACCATTGTCGCGACTTTGCATCCTGCATATGGAGTGCACCCAAAACGGTGGAGATGAAAACGTAACCATCTACCATTCGGGTGTAGGCGGACAGAAGGGGTCGGTGGTGGTATGAAGGCCTGTTTTGTCAATAGAAGCGAAGAGGAGGACCAGGCGTTTGTACCATACGGAAGGTTACCGATAATTTCTGCAAGTTTTCTGCCTCTCGTCTATTTTTTCGGATGCGGCGAGAGAATGGACGTAAGTGCAAATTTCCGAAACGAAGCGACTTCTGTAGGAAAGTACATATCGATTAGCGTGTTCCTCGAGTACACGGATTCAAAGTCAATCAGATGGTCCGCAGGTCAAAAGTCCTATGTACAACGATGCGTTTACCGCTTGTAGCATTGCTTTCTCTTTTTGTGCCCCGGAGGGGAAAACCTAGTGCTAAAGCGCTCGAAGAGTGACGGCATATCTAGCGACCGGACAACCCAGGCAATCACCTTTACTTTAAGTGTCCTCTGTTCCGTCCGTAAGCTTTGAAGTTTGTAGTCGCAGGTACATGAAGGGGTGGGGACGAGCGCGGGTACGCTTTTTTTGCGAACAGGGCGGAAAAAAGTGGGGTATTTTCGGAAAGGAGATGCAGCGCGCAGCTCGACTGATGAAATCGTGAATGCTGCAAGCATTGAAACTATCTGCGCACGGGAATATTCGCTTCCTGACCACATCTCCGCCAGCCCATGTCCTGCCTTCTCCACTTTCTTGAGTCGTCGCCGGTTTCCTCGAGTAGGCGGGATTCAGACGAACGTTGTTTGGCCCCTGCACAGCAGTGCCATGTCAAAACGTACCTTCATCTACAGTGTTTGTGGTGCGGGGCTGGTAACCGCTTCCATCCACAATACTTGCCTGTGTGCCTTGCCCCTTTTTTGCTGACAGTGTAACCAGACAGTCGTGGAACAGGAACGGCACCAGAAAACGGTTGGGTCCGAAAAAAATCAATTGCAGAAGAGGTGGTATTCAGGGTTTGGGATATTCAATCCCCTTCCCTCCCTTGCCATGCATCCGATGTACAAGTTTACTGCGTGCCCATCACGCGTCTGATGCCCGCCTCATCATGTGGATACCACCCGCGGCTGCGAACGCAGTTACGTCCAAACCCAGTTCGAATCTTGGAAAGCGAACCTGCAAAAAGAAAGGGAGAGGGTTATATCGAAAGTTACTCTAGGTCTGGTGGACCACGGGCCGCTAGTGTCCAGCGCAGTACTTTATGGTATGGTCGGGCGGAGTTATTGAGTGTGATGTATGCATACAGACACAAACTCGACCAAACAACAGTATCGCTTCAGAATGAATGCTGCCTGGTTGGCCAAAAAAGAAGTGTTGTTTCGTGCTTTAAGGGATTGGGGTGGATCAACCATTGCTTCAACCCGGCAAACTGGACGAATCCACCTCAATGCCTTTCCGTGTAGTCTTCCTATTCTTTGTAACTTAGTGTGGCGGGCTCACTCTCCATTGACGGTCAGCAATCGCAGAAGTGGGGTTGGCACGCAACGTTCACGCGTTCGCTTTCCCTGTTCGGGTAAAAAAAGATGGTTGTTACGCTCAACGCTCAACGCACAGTATCCTATGATATGTTAGGGGCAACAGAGCGGCGTTTTGGACGCACACGAGGCCGGTATCTAAATGCGCGCTTTGGGTTTGGAGCCAACTTTACTCTCGGTCCCTCGGTAGGTCGCATTTTCAATGGCCTTCCCATAGTCTTTCCTTGTTCGGAGACAAGAAAAAAATCATTGGAAGCGTTATTACTAAGAAGATACAGTACCCCATGACCCTTTAGAGGGAACGGAGCGGCGTTATGGAGGGGGTGCACTGGTGTGAATCACCACTTACTCTCCGTTTCGAATGGAATGGGTACGGATTATAAATTAAGAGAACGGGAACCCACCCGACCGGGACGAAGCTTCTAGGAGTCCTTGTTCAGGTGCGTGGACGTCCAACAAAGGAATGTGGCCAAAACGTGCTTCAACAACAAACGTCAACTGACATTCCTTAAGCAGCCATCAAATAACGGATTCCATATTGAGTTGTTCTGCAGCACACGGATTTTACATGAGTGGTCGAGACCAATGCGTTAAATATCACAGCCTCTGTTCTTTTTTTTTGGTGAAGGTGAAGATCCTCTACAGGTGTAACGTTAGAGAAGATGAGTCGAAGATTGGTAGCGAGAAACTTCTTTGGTACTTCGAGTCGTAAACAAGTAGCCAGAAAAAATATAAGAAACCATCGACTATGAATTCGAAGTATGGAAACCAGCCGTTTGCCGTGGACCCACAGTGTTGATGGCTGCTGTACATGCCGCGCCGGCGTGATTTGCAGGTTTTCCATGAATTGTTCAATCCCTTGCCATCATCACGGAACACCCTGGAAGCTTCTGTCTTCCGTATCGGAGGGACGCCATGGTGCAGAGACAATGCCCACAGTACCAACCGGCGTCAATTCTGACTCCGTTATTCAGCGGGCACATCGGGTGGACACCTGCCCAAAGAGGAGCAGCATCCTATAAGTACGGGGGGTCATACATAGCCAATTAAAGGGCAATTTATCGTATTCAACATAGATATCATCAATAGAAAGGAAGGTCACCCAGAACCCGCAGTGCGTTTGCCCTTTTCCGTGCTTCTCAACACTGCAACTGTAGTACCAGAGAAAATACACGGACACATAGTTGGACTTAAAAAAAAGCTGGTGATCGAACTGATCAAATGGGTCAGTAACGCCGCATAGACATTCATCTGGCCTGTGCTGGTGAAGACTGTAGTGTCACGTATCCCTGGGTGGAAACTGTACCAGTGAGCGCACGTTTTGGACCGGCAATGCCCTCAATCCGGCGGTTTTCGGAAGTTGCCGTTCTCTTACTGGAGGGTTGTATGATGCGCCAAAAAAGGTGTCTGCTGCAGCGGCGATGTGACATTCAAACAAGGTCGTTGGCCCATTTCATACACGGCAGACCACGGACCTACGCGTTCTGTGGCTGTAGCTCGAGCGGTATTTTGGTCCTTTTCTGCCAGATAAACCTGTGGGCGGTGGTGCGGTTGCTTCCATATGTGCAGGAGAAGCACGGAACTCACATAACGCAGCTCTCGTCCCATAGTGTTTGTTCCCATTCTCAATCAGCTTCAGATCAAGTCGGACCCGTGGATACCCTCGGCGGGAAACTGCGCGCGCGGTCAACACCGTCCTGACGTCACTTGAACTTCTCTTTTTGTTTGGGATTTTGGAGCAACATGGAAATACCAGCGTCACGGCCGGTAGGATGTTGTCGTAATGATAAAAACTACAGGCGCGACCACCAACATAAACTCTGGATACCCTCTGTCTCAAAAGCCGGGCACACTTACTTCGTTTTAAGATGTCTCTCCAATTTTTTTTGGCGCTGTGTCAACACGGGAGAGTTTGGCGTCCATCGTTGGAAAGAAACGTAAGGATAAGGCCTAATGATGATACCAATCGGGCCGTATCTGCCCCAACAGAAGGTAATTCCGCGAAGATACCGACATTAAATTTCTGGCATCCGTATGCGGAGGGTACGGGTGGTTGGGAGCGTGAAAGATCTCGATATATTGGAGGGTGAACTGTAACTAAACCGTAACTAAACTGTTCACCCGGCCCATTTGAGGACTTGCAATGTACTGGCCCGGCAAAAAAAAAAGGGTTGTTTTCCGCAGGTTTTTCGACATTTGAAGAAGGTCATTGAAACCTCTTCAGGAACCCGACATGTGGGGAAATTGCTGTGTCCTTTCATGAACCTGGGGCAGGCCCGACCATTTGAAAGTGGCGCGCCTCGTTGTTCATCAAATTTCAACCAGAGTCACGAGGAGAAGCCAGGCCAATGTTCGGTACCCGCTTCCTCATAGTGGGGTATGAAACCTGGTATTTTTGCTACCACGGATTTCCTTTTTTGCGCGGACGTTGATGGAGTTGGTGGAAGTGGAGAGCTACCCGGCTCATCAGGGGAACGGGAGGTCAGTCCGATTGAAAACAAGGGGGTTTACCTGTCTCAAGCCTCCATGTAAAAGTAAGTACTACGTTGAAAGTCAGTATCCAGTCGTTCAGGTAAATAGGGACAAGAAGATCAGGTGATAGATAAAAAAACCATTCCCTCCGCAGCGGAACGACGTACAGGGGAAAGTTCATTGGACCCCTCTTCATACAACCGTAGCGTCAGGTGCGGTGTTATTTTACCTGCACGCAGGCGCTCTGGCCCTTTTCTTTCTCGAAGTAGATTTTTGGCAAAGTAGGCGACCAGACGCTTTGAAGCAAAAGCGGGCTCCTGACTCCTGGTTAGCGCCCTCCGTCTCACGGGGGTTCGATAATTGTATTCTTTCGTCATGAGATTTTTTTTCCGTTGGGGGGTTTTGGAAATAGACTGGAAACCACATCTGGGCGCAAACGCAATGCGAATAACAGAACTTAGACGGTTTAACGAGACTGCTTGGTCGAGATGCAAAACAGGACGCTATGGAGTATCACTCATCACGGTGCAGGGTTAAGTGTGATTGATCAACTCCATGTCCAGGATCTCATCCCCAACAGCTCACCCTGCTCGGATGGCATGAGTCCATCTGCACCCCTTTTTTTTGCCGTCATCCAGTTGCCGTCTGGATGACACGCATTTCTTATGCAAAAAATCTGCGGTCCCATTGCAGACTCACCGGATGTTTGTCAATGGGTTGTCCGATACGTTTGCTGTTGCAAAGGATGTGTGATTATTCCTCTCCGCTTTTATCATTAAATGAACCACTCCGGACTTGGCCGTTTGAACATGCTGGTACCCAAAAAAGATTGCTCCACTTTGCCTGCAAACACTGCCGTGGACGTCTTTGGGCGCACCAACCACAGGCATGTACCCCACAGTGGCAAAACCCACATTCGGGGTGTGCCGCGCCCTCAAATTGGCGGAGTTTTGGATGCCCTCCGGCGATCTGCGCAGTCGTGCCGGTTGTCTTTCTTATTTGCCTCGCGAGACGTTGGCCTCGTTCTTATGACGCTTTTTCCTTTTCTTCGCTGGCAGAAGTTGCATAACCTTCTGCATAACGTGAACAGGTTAGAATCCGCGGTAGCACTCGGGCAATCGGGTGCAAGGGGCAAAACAACAAATAGGAGGGCGGTTGAGTGATCAATCAAAAAACCGACGCCTTCCGTGCGGTCCAGCGGACCACGATACTGTGGGCGGCGAAACACAGCAGATGAAGCAGAGTATGAAGCGGAGTATGAGGTTCCGCGTCTTGAATTCAAAGCGGAATGATTGGAATCAGAGTGAAATCAAAACACAATATGGCTCCAACCCAAAGAAGGGTGATGGGACTCCATCTACGGTCATGGTTGGTTCTTTTTTTTCGAGGTAGGTCATTGAATAATACGAAACAGCGTTGTACCTCATGGAAACCCATGGTCCTGCGTAGATTTAGATGAAATCAAGCTGGCAACAGTTTTGCCCGCATGGACGAGTCCTTGCGGCGGCAATTTGGACTATCTGGATACTGTGCTCCTTTTTTTCACTACGAATTACTTCAGATGGGCGACGGGAAGCCTACCTGGTCTGAGAGGTCTTGAACGGCTGCAACTGGAATAACAATTTGATCCAAAAGAAATGAGGGAGGAATGTTGTCAAAAAACTTCGAGCGCCAGGATGGCTTCCACGTTGGTGTATCTACTCCTGTTTTCCAGGGTTGGAGCGTGAGCACGCCCTTTTCTTTTCCACCGTGCTAGGACTTGTTTCGGTTTTCTGGTTTTGTACGTAAACCCAGCTTCGTGCGAAACGCAGAAAAGAAACGGAAATGATAATAATCGTTCTTCGTTCTCATGAAGATATCAACCCAACGGAATTATCGTCGCTCTCGGCATGCTATGCGAATCCTGAGGACTGCTCATAAACCCCAGGCAAAGATTAAAGCTGTTGATTCCCGTCAGTTCACGAGTAATGTAGATGACGCCGTTCACAGGTGGCCCCTGGCCAAAAAGGGATTAAGGCGGTGGATGACAACGGATGGGAGAGAACCGGTACAGTGAGGATGGACCGGCGCAGAGCGCCGCATTGTACACATGACTGCTTTATCCAACAATGTTAGGCTGGAGGGAAATCTGAATAACTACTCCCGCAAAGCCAGTCCCGAAAAAGTGGGGTGGTGCAAGCGACAGAGGATAAAAAAGCGTTGCAAATGCGAAGCAGATGGCAAAGGGCGCTACGCGCGCCCCATTGCGCAAACCCTCTGGTCCGGTCTGTTCACGGGCCATCACCGACTGATTTGGATATCCAAGCACGAGGAGTCGAAACTTCAGCATGGGGCGAGTCCTTCCAGGGGAAGTCTTCCCAGCCCACCGCGCCGTCTGACTTGAAAAGTATATCACCTCAACCGGAACTTCACCAGACAGCTGATCCCGTTGAAACATCGTCAACAACTCCGCAACACCAGCGTAACATGGGCGTTCAGCAATTTGTTCAGCATCAACGGCACAGCCGCTGCGGTGGGTGTGAGTGAAGGTGTGGCGGACCCGGCAGTCCCAGGGAGGAACGGCGTGGGGTCGTCGGCGGTGTTAATGGTGGGGATGTGCACTACGGCGTTTATGGGGTTGTTGAGGGGCGCCCGGCTTCATATCACGGATAATGTAGTGCGTTCCTGGGGGGACGACGGGGAGTTTACCTGTCGCCGATTGCGCAGGAGCGCGGTTGGAATAGGAGCTCCTGAACCATGTTTTCGCTTGAACATCAGAAGTCATGACTCTAATACTGACAAGGGTCACCTCAAGCACGATCGTGGTCTTATCCCCCGCAACGGCGTTAAATTCCAGGCGGTCCCGGACAGGGCGTCCACATTCATGGGATGGTGACAGTGCCCCGGATGGGCGGGCGAGTTCGGTATCCAGCTACGCGTTCGCACAGGGCAGTTTCTTTGGAAACCCAGCACACAAGCATATGAGGGTGAGCTGCGCCATTCTTCATAGCCGCCCTGATGGAGTAGAAAATGGGACGACACTGAATCCTCTCATGTGCATTCACTCGAGCTGGGAGTCCCATAAGCAGATCTCTTGCATTGACAAAGCTGGCGACAAGCGTCATTGTTATTGAGAGACTGGTTGGGGATGTGCTCCATAGGACATGCCGCGCGGATGGAAAGCCTCATGTGGCCTTTTGTGCGCGTAATAATCACGTCGCGGGGACTGCTACCTGGGCGACCGCCTTTGACATGCGGGTAACTGATACGGCGACAACGTTATTTTGTCGATTTTTTTCTTGCTAGCTCGGCCGAATGCTACCCTGAAAGTCGAAACGCATTCGGATTTAAAGAGACCATCGGAAAGCCTTGGTCAAGCATTCGGTTGAGAGTAAATGATACGGTCTCGTGCCATCCTAGAAAGGCCCCGTTTCTGAAAACCCCGGATTACCATGAGGAACAAGTCCTGATCCGCTCAAAAGCGTCCTTGTGTTATGGGAATTTTGCTGATTGGACCGGTCGCGGAGGGCTTCTAAACGAGCGGCCGTGCGATTTTGTCCGTGAAAGATTGACTTTTTTTTGGACTTTGAACGTTCGCACACCAAGCAAGCAAAAAAAATGGGTACAACATAGGAGAGATGAAACGGGTATCCGAACTGTTGGTTCAGTAAAGATCCGGATGACTCTCGCGAACAAACATGCTCGCTGACTGCCATGCTGCCCTACGCATCACAACCTGTTCCGTCAGGACGATATTTGGCCGCTAGGTGCTTGACACCGTTGCGGGCCCTTTGGTTTCCTTCCTAATGATGGCGATGCTTCGCCTGGGTTCCCTTTTAAGCAGTAGAATGTAATGGGACGACGGAGGTCTCAGGGTCTGCGACCTGTTAGCGCGATGGATTTCGCTGATTTGGTGATTTGGTGCCTTGTCACCTTGTTGGGACGGCCAAAAAAACGGGATTCTCCCTCAAGCTGTTGGGAGCCACCTTGACCCCCCTTCGTTAAGAGTTGCCGATGGTCTTTCTTACTTTCGTCAACCCCACGGCATGTCCCATGAAGCACACCACCAATCGGTGACTCACACCCAAGAGTCGTCCAAACTGCATTGTCCGTTGCCGTCCCAACAAGGCACCAAATCAGCAAGATGCGCAGCAAGCTCATATGCCAAACTAATTGACCTTCGTCGGACTGAGCCCTACGCCCGCAGCGAAAGACGATAGCTCGTGATACGCTGCCACTTTGTGTGTATGAATCAGGTCGCAGAGTTTGGCACCTGAGCAGCCCGCCTTTCGCAGTGAGGGGGGTTCTAATATCGTAGTCTGTTACTAGTACTCGCGCTTTTTTCGCTGACTGGACACTACCTGGATGTTTCAACGGCGGAAACGCCAATATGGGCTTTGGCGAGGTCAAAGGAAAGTATCCAGATGCGCCGCGCCGGGCAAAGTGCACCGATGAAGGAACGTTGATTTGCTGGCGGCAGCAAAAGTTCCTTAGAGTGCATCTCATTTGGGAATAACACCGCTATACGAATCTTCAGCATGAATGTTACCACAAAGTAACCAAGATGCGCACGCAATACGGTCTTGTGTTTGGTAGGAACTACTGGCGAGACATGCTACGTCGACCCGCATGCGTCGTGTAAAAGTTTTTTTTGACCAACGACGCCAAACGAAAGGTCTGGAATCACGGGCCCCACCTTCCGTTATCCTTGCAGTTGTGTTGTTGGCACTGTACCCCAGTCCACTCAGAGCGACACCACGCGTTGAAAGGTCCAAAGGACGGGGCAACATGTCTCGGCATGTGCCAATCAGCATTTTTTATGTGTATGCTCTTTTATGGTGGTATAAAAACGAAATTGGCCGTTTGCGTGAAGCTCGACGGTCAATGGTGATGGCTTCCTGGAGGTCAACTTGTTCATTTGCGTAAAGCTCGACGTGCGAGGGTGATGGTTTCCACAGCTCTCTGCGTTCATGAAGCAACCCGAGACGCACTTCCTGATACGGGGCGCAGGGACAATCAATCGGTGTCCCGTTCTCCATTCGACCTTCTCCCCCAATGTCTTGTGCTTTCAAAACCACAAAAAAATCGTCTACGTTCGATCACTACATTTGGAACCCCGCCACAAAGGGTACCCAAATTGGTATACACTTGACGATTAATAGATTGTTACTGTCAAAGCAGATCCAGATCCGGTTTGAATTTTGCACGTGGCCGTAGGAATAGTTTAGGTAATGTCCTGCCTGCCAGTTTGGTGGATTAGCCATGCATTGCGGGGGACGGGAAGTCTTTGGGTGAAGCTCAAAGTGTCATAGGCCGTGGGGGCTGCGCAGCGCCGACAAGAATAGAACGGGACTACTCCGGTCGCTTCCCCGATGACGCATTTCGCACCGCCGTTCAAAATTTATGAACAGGCCAACGTCTCGCCAAAAAAAACTAATGAGGAAGAACGTTACTTCACGACCGAACTGAGACAGCTTAGTCTCAATGAGCATGCGTTGACTGCGCACTCACAGCAACCACGGACATTCCCGAGATTTTCGGGAGCATCTGCATCATCATAAACAGCAACGACCACGCACTTCCACAAGATTTCGGGAAACCGTGCGGCGGCATCGTACCCCCCACCAAGTTAATATCAATGCTTCAAGGCTTTTGAAACATCTTTCGTCACTAGCGCTGTATTTTATCCGCGTATGGGTGGGCAGGCGGCACGGCAAAGGGTCTCAAATCACCCATTGACTCCGCCTCTCACCCATATTCCACGGACATCTGCATGTGGAAACGAGGCCAAAGAGGGACGTTCTGTGAGGTTAAACATCATCTCATGCTGCCCCGATCGCGGTAATGTCCTTTGGCTTTTTTTCTCATGTGCTTCCGCCGCACCGCTCGTCAACGTGTACATGAAGCTACTGGCACTCCCTTCCACAAAATATGCTGATTGTTCATTTTCACATCCCAAAAAAACTAAAGCTTCACCAAGATTAGGACTCTGCTTCGAACAGAGAATATCCAAATTGGCCTTGGCTTCGCCCGCGAAATATGGACAACCCCACCGCCACCCTGCCGCATCGCATCGTGGCCCGAAACAGTACTTCTCCAGCATCACGATGATGGTATGCTCTCTTGTTTTCCGCTTCGATGTCCCGGAACAAGGAGGCAAAAAAAGCGCAATGTCGGCTATTAGGTAGTGGATTTGGAACGTTGAGGCCTGGTATCCAGACGGTTTGGTTCAAGCTGATTCTGTGGTACTCGTAGCAATGTACTGCGGTCCAGTCAAAGGGTTACAACGCTTTGGCATTTTGAATCGCGGGTCTGTTTCCGCAACCATCAATCGCAATGTTTGAAGCGTGTGTTGCACTTTTTTAGTGGGCGTAGCACTTGTGATGATGGTAACGTACTCGAGTCCACTCAATTCATACCACACCTCCATATATCAGCAGGTCTCGCGCATGCGTTTCCACTTTTTTGGAGGGCGTCACATCCACGTTGTCCCCAAAGGCATTTGGAACAACATCTTCAAACTGGGTACCCGGTCGACCGGGGAGCGTGGAAAACGTCTTCCACCAACCCCTCATTGGGTTTTATGTTGCCATTTGACCTTTTTTTTGCCAGCATTTCGTTTCTCAAATCCAAAAAATGAGTTTCATGAGCCCCGAGCTCCACTTCGAACTATGGGTATCCAAACTGTTGAACGCCAATTCACTCTCACTCTCATCAGTTGTGACATGAGGCAGTCATACTCGCCATTGGCATTGGATTCCTTGTGAAGCACATCAATCTGCGCTCCGGGGACTCTGCCTTGCGTACCTGTATACGATGTTTAAATTGACCGGGCAGCATAAATGCTCGTCCACCCTGAAAGAAAAGAAAAGGACATGAAATTTGGATCCAGTTTTCTGGCTCCTCAGGAAAAGCCATCACCGTCAATTCGCGGACTTTCACGGTGTTAAGGGCCGGTCCTGAGATAAGGCTAAATGTCGTAGGAGCTTATGTGTGCGTCCTTTGCGACAAGAATGGAACTGATGTTTCGATTGACTCCCCCGTCCAACTGCACCCTCATCGGGTACGGTTTCGTCATGGTGAACACTGAACACTACGTGCCCCCTTTTTTGCAGGATGCTGGTTTGTTTATTGAAGGGCCCTGTTCCCTGACGTTTGCCAGGATTGTGCATTATCAAGCCCTATAGAACCGGATTCCGGTCCGTTAACCTGATATCTGAACCTCCGGTCGCAACCTTTGGATGCACCATGAGCACCGTGGAACCAGATATTTTCTAAACGCGATTAGTTTCCCTTCCGTTGTTTCCCTTTTGGCGTTTTGGAAACCATAGAAGAAAAGGGCAAAAAAGAGTTCCTCACTCGAATATGGAATGGACTTGGAACCTTGGGGTCCGGTATCCAAACGGTTCAATTCAAAGTACTAGTGCTGGTTGTATCACACGCCATACATACTCACCTGCCCTGTGATGGACACGGCAAGATACTAAGGCGCGCTGACTTATGGTTAAAGAGCGCGGGTCAATACGGTCCGTGTGTTCCTCCCGCCAGATGCTTCCCCTGTAACGAGTATGGTGGCGGGACGGGTCGCCATCTAATGCCTGGTTTGATTGCTGCTGGGTTCAGATCTGGGGGCTCCTTGACTGTATTCCTTTTTTCTAGGGCGGTGGGTTAAGAATTGCTCCACAAGAGCAAGAGGACGAAACAATGTTGATGCGTCCAAACGTCTGGAACGTCGTCGCAGGGATTAATATTGGTTCTCCTACCCGTCAGATTTCAAGACGATGACTGGAGATGAGTTTGATAGGCAAAGACGACGTTCAACCGGTCTCGCCATTCCATAGCTCAATTCTCGATCTTTTTTTTGTGCTTCGTCCTACCGCCCACCACAGCAGCCCTGACCACAGTGCGATGCCTTTAAATAACAAGAATCATTCCGAGGTTTTGAGTGGGAAGGTGGAGCTGGTTCGCGGATCCATTCTCCCATACTTATGTATCCATCCTATTTTTTCAACCTGGGCGTTGCTCACCCGCAAGAAGCGGGCTGTCGTGCCCTCAATTGGAGCTTCGTGTCAGTCGCGCAGTACTCCAACTGGGGTTGTTGATATGGGGTAGCGTTGTTTTGAAAGGGGAACCATGGGGGCATCATTGATTGTCTTTGGAAGGACAAGATTAAGTGATGCTTGCTGAACAGATTAAATTGAGCTTTCCACTTCTTTCGTTTGACAATCCGGTGTCCGCACGAGTTTGGACACCGTAAACAGCCGGGCAAGGTTTGAGTTCATCTCCTGGACATGGGCGCCCGATTTCAACGACATCCTACGCTCTGCTCCCGCCCTTTACGCTTCCAAAAAAAGTTCTCAGCCGTTGTGTCCGCCATTTGTCGGGCCCGCATTAACCGGGTAGCCGAAACATGGAGTGTGTAGAGAGTGGATCGGTACAGAGGGACACACATATATGTCTTCCTTTTGTGCAGGCTATCCAAGCACCCCAGAGCCGGGATATTAATTGAGGATAGCGGGACCGCTGCAGTTTACTGTACAAGGTATGGTCGCGGGTTATGATGGGTAGTGAAGTACCAAACATGGTGTATTGAGGGCGAGCAACCCGGTCAGACCTTATGGACCCACTTCAGGTTCACAGCTTATGGGCCCACTTTCCGGTAGGCCAGACGGTGATTTTTTCATTTTTGCTCTGAGTGTAGATTGCTGCCTCCCAAAAACAAAAAAAAGGCCGGTCTGCCGTTTGTCAGCCCTCCGCATATGGAGCCCCTGTCAGGCAGGGGATATCCAAACCTACTAGTCCGTCATTTCGGGCTCTATAAACTTACATCAGCGCGCGAACTTGATCGTGAGAGACAACAGCTTGCGCAAAAGGGATAGAGTAGTTTGGACAATTTCGCATTGGTGGGCAAAACGTTGTCTTGTTGCCATTTTACGGGGCTTAACGGAATACCGTTCCGTCGTCTCCTATACGGTTAGGCACTAATACAGCGGCGAGCACTAGAATCAGGTCTTTAACACACGGCAGTTTGACATGTTCTGATTCCTGCAACAGCAAAGCAAATGCACCCGCAATAGTTTGTCGCGGTCTCCGGCGCAGTGATGCGTCCCTTGGGTTGATAACTTTGATGCTTCGGATTGTGGTTTGACGGGCGCTTCCAAGTATTGTGTATACGAAATGATTGCAGGGACTGAGAAATGCAGGTGGATGGACGAGGATTTGGTTCGACTGCGCGCAGAGTCAAGCCAGCCACATGGCCTCCACGCGAAACGGGTACAAACTTCCTCCCCGGGAAACAATCTGCTTCTGCACGCGAATCGTCACACTTGTTGCGTACGAAGAAGGACGTTCGTGCGTGTTTGCAATTGGAGACGAGACGTCGGCGGCCTAAGTTCACCACCGTCCGTACACCTCCATGGTCAGCGGTGGCCTTTTTTTGCAGAGTGGAGAGTAACGGTTCGTCTACGCCAAAAGAAAACGGCAAGTGTCGCCGGAGTTCTACAGCTGCTCCACAAAAAAAGGCCTAATATTGATTTGATGTCCCGGATGTAATTTTTAGTCCCACGGACTTAGGGGCGAAGTAATCATCAATTGAGAAGAATTTCCATTGGTTACAATGTTCGAATAACGCGTCATGAGAACGTTAACGTCGTTGCAGATACTCAATGGAAGCATGGGGGTTCCCATTGTTGCCAGAAAAAAAAATGAGCGTTTCCCTTTCAATACATGTTGTCTGAGAAGAGTCGAATCTCTTCCAAATGCGTAACCCTTCCCCGCGGCACCAGATGGCGTCGAACCATGACTTGCATTCTCTATATTTAAGGGATAGCACTCCTGACAGGTGACCCGTCGACTGTGTTTGGGCAATCGGTACAAAACACTTTGAACCATTTCAACGTTGGCGTCTTCCTGCTGCCCCGTCCGAAGACTGCACGCGGTCGTGAATGGGTTACTCGTCTGGAATTTTTTTTCTAGTTCTGTTTAGAGGGTCGTGTGCAGGAACAATACGTAGCCAAAAAAATACCTGGACGTTGGGGCAAAATCATAGGTGGAATGCAGCCGCTGCCGTTGCACTGACCATATGGAACTGCGCGGTTCTGCTGCTGCATTCACTAAAGGTCATGAATTTGAGCTTGTATCCGAGCAGGCACGCATAGTCCGTTCGAATGGAGATCAACTTTGTTGTACTGTCTTTCTGTGCGGCTGATTTCACGCCCATTTTGGGGAGGTGGTCCCACGGCCCTGCGCGGCCCTGCGTGGATGCGTATGGTCCCTCTGCCACAGTAACTCACAGACGTTTATGGATATTTTTCTGGAACCAGTTATAAATGACGGTATCCAAAGTTACCGACTGCGCAGTCTTGGCAGCGGACGTTCCCGGGGCCATAAAAAAAGTTGTAACATCCATATCCTCGCCCCCGCAAATTCAGCTGAGGGCTAGCTTCCCAACCCAAAGGTTTGGTGTACTTTATGATTCGCCGCAAAGCCAAACTCGTTCAACAGTGCAGTATAGTAGGTATGCTGGGGAAAACCACTTGAATTCAGAGCACAACAAAAAAAAGACATTCTGAACACTATATCGTAGACATACAAGCGCCGAGCGACGGCAGCTCATACAATGCGTCTTTGTCGATTGGTGTGGCATCACGCACACAATTTGTGGCCTTAGAGATCCTTTCCTTGAAATCAGTTCCGGAGATAATCTAAAGCGGTTCTCTTCACTAGCCTAGCGAGACAGCAAGACGAGCCAAACTGCGGAGGACCCTCACAGGTGTCTCCAGCGGTGTGTTAATCCCCATATGCGTGCATTGCGAACGTCATGGTGCCATACGCGGCTGCACGCAGGTAAAAGTAAAGCGGGCCGGATGGAGTCAACCGCCGTCTGTTCTGGTCACAGCTTTGGTAACGTTTTTCGTTTTCGGCGGGCAGGGTACTGCGCACATTGCGTCGGAGGTGTCGGTTGTGATGGACTGCCTGGCCATCCCAAGGTATATTGTCGATTTCAATTTTGCGCGGGACTGATTGCGTTCTGTTGCAGGTCATGCGGTATGTGGACGCACAATGCAAGAGCAGCACTCTTATGTGATATATGGACGCTTAAGGTTCGGCCATTGTCCTCGACGACAGGGTTGGATGTATTTTTGCGCCGCTTCAGGTTTGGCAAGAGATATGTCACTTAAAACCTAACTACCGACGTGATACTATTTGGTGCGGGTATTTGACCAAATGAGCGTCTCGATGTGTCCGTCGACGTTAAGACATCCCCATTTCTCACGGAATTTGACCAAAAAAAAGCGCACATTACAGCGTTGATGGGACTCCTTGTTACTGAATAACACCCGGTGTCCTCCACAAGCGTTTACCGCTGTATGATTTGCAAACCGCAGGTTCGGCCCTGAGCCGGTATATGCAAGGTTTCAGGCTCACACAGTGTCTCGCTCTCACATGAATCACCAACATGAATTGGCTTGTAGAGGCCGTCCGTCATCCATTTACATACTCCTACTACGAGAACCACGCTAAGCACTGCGCACAGTACCCGAGCAATGGCCGGGGCACGGTTTCAACCCTTCGGTGCAGATAATCATGTTCGTGACGCTGTATTTTTGCAGGTATCAAGTCGTTGGATTTGGCCTTCACCAGAAAAAAATTGCTGGATGACAAGTTGGTAGTGGAACTGCCCGGTCGTAGCAGGTGACAATCCCCAGAAAGAAGACTTTGTCAAGTTTTACTATTGACCAAACATCAACTTTTAAGGTTGGGCAATCGCCATGGATACCTCTCATATGGTTTCCGAGTTTACTTGGGCACATTGAGAGCGACGTTGATAAAACTTGCAAATCGTACACATCACCTTCCACACAGTAACTGAGCAAACAACGGTTAACTAAGCTACTAAGCGTTGTCGTTTTGCGAGACGGCGGATAGGCAGATGAGGCGCAAGAACCGGCCTTGGCTTTTTTTCAAGCGGTTAACAGGTATTGAGCCGTCGTCATTTGGCGTATCTGGAATGGGGTTTGACAAGGGTCTGCTGATGCGCTTGGACTGAGCCCAGAGTGTATGCCTCGAATGCAGCTCCGCCTTGGCAGTAATGGCCCGTGGATCAGAATGTGCGGGTCACAGGATTACGTTCAGCGCTCCTGAATTGTAATAAATTAGCGGCGTACACCTTTCTTTTTGGCCCCCAGCCGAAGGGGAAAAATAACGGGGGCCGAAAAGGGTACGCATGGAACGCAGATCTGCCTTGGGAGAGACGGCCCACGGTTTGGAATGTGTGGATCACAGGATTGCGTTCAGCACTCCTGAATTGTGAGGTCCTGTGGCGGTCACCTTTTTTTTGCCTCCAGCAGAAGGGGGGAAACAATGGGCTCACAAAACCGACCATCTAGCTAGGTTCTTCTCCACTTTGGGTGCAATGGTGGGTCATGTGCAAGTATTGCTTTGTCTGCCCGCAGGCGTTTCCCCTCCTAATCAGACGGTCCAAACCCTCACTCCAAATTACCAACATCCGTTTTTTTGGCTGGTAACCTCCTAAAAAAATTGGTCGCAAAACGGAAAGAAGTTTGGGTTTGGTGATAAAACTCCAGAACAACGCTTGCAACTGACCCTTCCGCAACGAAGATTGTCCGCGTGTTGCCCGGTTTTGCACTCGCAACCCTGCAATAGTGTTTAGTTACGGTGAACACAATGGGCAGGAAACCGTCGGAAAAAAAGGATGGAATCGGATTACCCATTACTGGTTGGGGTAGGGAAACTAGCCTGGCAACCATGCCGCGGATAAGACAACGTGGAGGAGGGTAGTAATCAGGACATGAAATCTCTCGCGCTCCAGAGAATGCTGACTTTCAACTGAAGAGTCGCAAGTAGGTTAGTTTGGTGAGGGCAGTGGAGCGTGCCCATCGAGCGGAACGGTCACAGAGCCTTTGAATCACGCTTGTCGAAAATTAACATTGACGCCGTTCATTTTTGTCCTTCAGAAAGGACCCAAAGCAAATCTCATTGTGGTAAACCACATAATCTCCTCGCCAAAAAAAAAAACAAGGACTACTAATCGTTGTATGAGTCTGCCCGTTTCTGTCCGGGCGCCACTCGAACTTTGTTCCATTGACGCCGTTGAGTTGTTCCCCTCATTCACGGATACCGGAAACTGCGCATTGAATGAATGATTACCGCTGGTGTTTGCGGACTTGCTTCCAATTTCGTTCATTTGTTCATTGAGCATTGCAGGTTACGAAGGCAATCCCACGAGAAAGCCGGCAAGTTTGCAACAACCGGGCAGAAGCACGGATCACGATGGGCCCCTCAGAAGTAACCAAATTTTCTCTGCAGCGTAGGTGGAGGCCTCCAAGAGGATGGTGGCGAATTGCCAAACGCCAAACATGTCTCTATTCTCCTGTTTAACGGTCTTTCTTTTTTCTGCATCTGTTTTTGCGCAAGAGTGAGCCACGTCTCTCTCGCACATTTGGATGAATCCGGGCACAGCGGTGTGAGCAGATGTGTCAGCTTCCCCGCAGGTATCCGACTTCGGCGAAGGTCCGGCTGCGGCATATCCGACAATATCGTTGTATTTTTTTCTACTTCCATCTTTACGAGGTTACGGCAGGGAAAAAGGGGAACTGAAAGCAGCCAAGAATTCGGCATTACGGGCGGTACGACCTTGAAGTGAACCGATACGATGAGACAGGCCCGCGTCGGGGTAAGAACTCCTCAACTCTGATGTAGTTGACTAATTGTGATCGTTTTTTTTGGTACCAACTGAGGTTGGGTACAAGAGGAACTCCAACCACCTCAAAAAGCACGAAAAAAAACAGCAAACGTCCAGATAGAAGAGACATTAATTGCCGGGAGACTGGCTTCAAACTCCGTCACATCTGCAGTCGTCAGAACGGACGGACGGGATTAGGGTGTTGAGGTCTGAAGGTACGGGCGAATGTGCGCAGTTACAGCTCCTCTCCTTCCGTGGTCGTGAACAAGCTCGGGCAGGTAAGCGTCGTGCCACCAAAATCCCAAAACGTTTCACGATGGCGATGACTCTCCCTCAAGCGTCACGCCTGGCGCTAAACGGATGGGACAAGTGCATGTTGTAGATTCAAGTCCGGGTTTGCAGTGCACCATTGGGCAGTTCATCTGTTGGTTTAGCCATCCTGCCACAATACGTCGTAAGCGCTTCACGGTTTTTTTTCAATTTTTTCGACAATTCCTGCAGAAAAGCGACAACAATTTGAGTAATCATTCATTTTGGCGCCATGATGCATGGACATGGACAGATAAAGGATCTCTTTCAGCATCAGCGCCGGGCTGGACAGCCGGCAGATGCATCCGCGCATTCTTCGTATTAAAAATTTTTTTGTTTTGGACGTTGCGTCCTTCCTCCCCGCCTCGCGTTGGGAAGGGAAATGATGCGGAACGGGTTATCCTGCCATCCTTGCTTTCAATCGGCTTCAGTTACGGCGATCATAATGGACATGAGCGATTCTTGCTTAGCGACGCAATGCTCCAATTTGACGGATAGTGGCACATTGCACGGAGATTACTTGTCCTCCTGGTAGAGTCTGCGTGTCTTCGACTGTCCATCCTGCTTGTTGACTTAGGGAGGACTGATAATGACGTTCAGGCTGGGTCCCGCTCCACCCCATCAATCATGAGTTTAGCGTGCTTAGAGCGCTTTTTTGGCCTCGTCTGCAACCAAGAAAAAACGCTCGCAGGTCTGCCTGTTGGGCACAACGTATTGGCACTGCTTTGCAAAGGACTGCGCATGTGACCCGAACCATGGTTCTTGTCGACTCATTGTTGCCGCACCATCAAGAAACAACCCAAAGAGCAAAGTGCCATGAGCATATCTATTTGGAACAGAACAAAACAAGCGGCCGTCCATATAGACCCAGCGGTTAGCGTTTAGAGCGGCCGGTGGACCGGCCATAACGATGAATAGCAGCAGGCCGTAAAGCATTTTCGCACATGAGCCATCAAGACGAACAATGATATGCTTTGACGGTGCTAATAAAACGAAGCTCTAGCTTGCCTAACCTTCTTCTGGATTTTAGCAGGGGTAGAACCAGCCTTCCAAGATCTCAACGCGAGAGAGTCGCGAAGCAGGATGTGACGGTGTGAGTGGGTATGGGATCGGCATTTGTGGTCGGGGTTAAAGATTCCCGGAGCACCCTACGCAGAGCACCCTCACACTAGTCGCAGGAACAGCTGGGATAATTGTCTAACTCGGCGTACCCTTCTTTCCGCAAAAGCGGTCTTTGTCGACTTTTTGTCGACTTTTGCAGCCGAAAAAAGTTATACAACGGAAAAGCTATTTGAGCATCTGGGCGGGCGATGAAGCCCACAAAACGATGTGGATAAAGGAAAAACCCGGTTATGTCAACCGCTTAGTGGATGTCTGTCTACACGACTGAACCAACCACACCCCAAGTTTCGCTCCCCTCATTGGAGCACGAAAAAAGAAGACTATTGCGATCACTGAAACGTCGTCCGGTCTAATGCGTAAACAATGCCCTAAAGGCATGGGAACGCGCACAAAGAAACCCAACCACTTCCTCTCTGTATTTTGATTGCATTTTCACCACAAAGGTCGTTTGACGCAGTCTAGTTTGCGCAAGAACTGTAAAACCGTCCGTTATTGTTGAAGATAGCTGTGCAAAGTTTGGGGGGCGGCGGGAAACGCAGCACGAAGATGGGGTACATTCCGCATCGCGGACAGCGCGCAATTCGTGTGCCCTTCGTTTGGTGCTCGTGATCGCTCCATCCCGCCCGCGCAAAAAAAAAGGCACGGGGTACAAAGTGCACTTAAGAGCAGAACATTCACCAGTCGAGGACAATGTCCTACTAGTAACAGCGCGCATTTTTGGACTGCTTCCTTTGTCAGTCCATGCGCGCTAGTCTAGTATCTTAAAGCAACCAGAATGGAACGCATTCCATTTTGATTTGATGAAAGCGATGGACGAAAAATAGGATTCAAGGGTCGGCCGTTTGGACTCGCTTGGCTGATAGCATTGTCAAATCGCTCCGTTCTTTTGCTCACCCTCCAACCGCCAATTTACGAATGTCCTCTCCTCCCGTTGTCATCAACAAACGGTCCAGTGCTTGATGCAAACAGAAATGAGATCCTCTGGTATGACAAAGATATAGCACTACCGTTTCTGTAAGGCCTGTTTTGTGGTAGGGAGCGGGAGGGACGCCCAAGGAGATGAGTGGGCGTGTTGGAAGGTGTTGAGAAGAAAATTGAAGGTGAGAATATGAGAAGCTCACAAAGTCGATAGGCCGCTTTGATTTGGTGGTCGACCCAGCCCGACATGTCCGATTTCCCGGAGATGAACAGCGAGATCCTTTGGGCTCCGTGGCCTTATCGCCGACCGCGACGGACCGGATGTCCTGGAAGCATACTGCGACCCAGGAGCTGGAGTGGGCCCAAGAACGGGAACTGCTATTCAAGGAAGAAGGAGATGAGGATCAGAGTGGGAGTAGCAGCGCGGACGCGGCTGGTGAAGATGAGGAGACTGCAGGGGAAGAAAGAAAAGGAGACAAAGGAAACACAGAGAGCGGGCAAACTACAAAGAAGTGGGAGTTCCAAAGGGATATGATATTGAAATGTAACAAAAAAAAATTGACAATGATAAATATAAGAAACTGGTGTGCGACCACCCCCCCTAAAACACCACCGTCCATTTCTACTCTTTGTGGAGAGTTTGTTGAACAGCAAGTTCAAAGTATGCACCCTTCTTCTCCATCAACTCAAAGTGCGTTCCTTGTTCGGCCACCACACCGTCGCGAATGACGTAGATTGTGTCGGCGTTTTGGACCGTTGAGAGTCTGTGTGAATGCCACCAGAAATCGTTTGTCAATACCAGGATAACTGAAGGTGGGGAATGCGGAACGTTTACCTGTGAGCAATCACAATCGTCGTCCGTCCCTTGGATGCCACATCCAACGCCTCCTGCACCACCTTCTCACTCTCGGAATCCAACGCCGACGTAGCCTCATCCAGCAACAGAATCTTGGGGTTCCTAATCAACGCCCGCGCGATAGCCACCCGCTGTTTCTGTCCACCCGACAACTGCCCGCCCTTTTCACCCACGATCGTGTCGTACCCCTTGGGAAGCGATACGACGAAATCGTGGATGTTGGCCATACGCGCCGCGGCTTGGATTTCCTCGAACGTGGCTGTACCGTCCACCGCGCCGTATGCGATATTTTCGCGGATGGAGATGTCAAAGAGGATGGGTTCTTGACCCACCAGCGCCATTTGTTCGCGGAGTTGTTTGAGTTGCCAGTCTTTGACGTTGAGGTCGTCGACGATGGCTTGGCCTTTCGAGACGTCGTACCAGCGTTCCAAGAGTCCGAGGATCGTGCTTTTGCCGCAGCCGGACTGGCCGACGAGCGCGACGGTTGTGCCGTGCTTTGCGGTGACATCTAGGCCGCGGAGGACGGGGATGTCGGGACGGATCGGGTAAGAAAAGTGCGCTTTGTCGGTGGAGGCGTCGCCCTGTCGGTTGGTGGGAACTGTGCCAGAGGAGGAACGGGAGTCGATGCGAGGCACACGGTCGAGAAGGTCCATGATAGAGTTGGCGGCGACTCGGGCTTTGGCGGCATCCGGAGCAAATGTACTTGCTGTTTATAGCAGAGAGGGATGAAATGACTGACTTCAATGCTGCGCTCACTATTTTGGGGAAAACCCACCTTGACCCGCAGCCATAGCGGCGAAAATGATGGCGAACATGACTTTCAAAACCGCCTCTTGACCATACAATCCCCAAAGCATGAGTCGTGAACCATAGTAATAGGCAACTGGACCGGTCAAAGAAGCCATGTTAGCACACAAAAAGTCACCAACGGCACAAAGATATAACAGTACTTACGCGCATAAGCCAAGAACGGCGCACTCTGACTAAAAGCGTACCCAAGACTACTCAAAAAAGCACTCTTCAAAGCCGTCTTATGGGGCTTGACGATATTGGCGTTGTAGTCCCGCAAGAACGTGGATTCGCGGGTGAGGGTTTGGACGGTCCGGACCGATTCGATCGTTTCCGAGGCGATACGGTTGGCTTGGACGAAGGATTTGGCCGTCTGCGCGCTGAAACCGGACATGGCTGCCATCTCCAGGTACGATGCTACGGCCATGAAGGGGACGGTGCTGAGGACGACTGGGGGAGGCAAGGGCGGAAGATCAGCATTGACTGTGGACTGGGGGAAACGATACACAAAGGAGGGAAACGAAAGACGCACCCAAGGTTAGCTGCCAACTGTACACAAACGCAATAACCAACCCCGATACACCGGTGGAAACCAACTGAGCAATCTGTGCAAAATTTTGTCCCGTCAACCCCTGCACCAAATTAGCATCCTGCGCCAATTTGGCAGTCAACGCCCCCGTCGAATTCCTCTCCTGATCAAAAAACCCAATTTCCTGTCTCAACAACGCCGCAAACGTGACCGCTCGCAATCGGGTTGTGAGTTTATCCCCCGCGATACGGAGGAGCGCGATTTGGATGAACGAGACGAGACCCGAGGCGAGGGCGAGGAGAAGGAACATGAGGGCCCAGAAGTTGGCGTCTTTTTGCATTTGGTCGAGGTCCGGGTTTGCGAAGACTACCAGGATGGAGGAGAATATGATGGCGAAGAGGGGCATCCATATTCCGTTGATTGTTGCGGCGGTGATGCTGGAAAGAAAAAGGTTTTAGTAGGATTTCTATTGGAACCTGTCCGCCATAACCCAGCCTTCTCCCTCCATCTCCCTTCACACCCCGCTTGACGCGTCTGAAGTCATCTTCTTCCCTTGTGCGCAGGAACGTCCCACCAAAGATGCGCCATTTCAAACTCACCCCAAAGCATACATCCAATATTCCGGTTTATTCATCCTCAAAATCCGTCCCAACGGCGGCTTACGTTTCGCCAACTCTTTCTCCTCCTCCTCTTTTTCCTGCTTCTCCTTTTCCACATCCGCGGCGGATTTGATACTGGACCGCCGCGATGCGGTGACGCTCTTTCGGCGGGTCAAGGTCTTTGGGGTGGGATCGATGGCGATGACGAGGCCATCTGCGACGACCTTGTGATTGTGGTCGAGGGGAACGATGCTTTCGGGTTTGATGGTTTCGTCTTCAAGGTCGGATAAAGAGTCTGTTGTGGTCTCACCGGCAGTGCCGCCGTTACCCGTCTTGATCTTTTGCGCGGCCACCAACTCTGCGTAAACACCTCCCTGCGCAATCAAACTTTCGTGAGTACCTTGTTCGACCACGACGCCCCGATCCATCACAACAATCACATCCGCGTTCTTGACGGTGGACAGACGGTGAGCGATGACGACGGTCGTACGGTCCTTGGACGCGGATTCAAGCGCGGATTGGACGAGACGTTCCGATTCGGTGTCCAGGGCGGAGGTGGCTTCGTCGAGGAGGAGGATGCGGGGGTTGCGGATGACGGCTCGAGCGATGGCGATGCGTTGCTTTTGGCCGCCGGATAACATGCTTCCGGATTCACCCACGCTTGTGTCTAACCCGTGTGGGAGTTTCTGGATGAACGTCCATGCGTTTGCGACGCGGCAAGCTTGTTCGATCTTGTCGTTGAGTTCAGTTTCCGAGTAGGATGTGGGGTCTTCTTTCAGACCGTAGAGGATGTTTTTGCGGATGGTCGTGTCGAAAAGAGAGGGCTGAAATGCGGAAATGCAAAACAAAAGATGATGTTAATACTGGTTGAGACGAGAATGAGGCAATAAATGGACATTCATTTACCTCTTGTGACACAATTCCAATCTGCTGTCGCAACCACCTCACGTTCAAATCTTTCAAATCAACACCATCCAGAGTAACGCTCCCCTCCGTAGGATCATAAAACCTCTCAATCAATTTCACAATCGTACTCTTTCCCGACCCGCTCATCCCCACCAGCGCAACAGTGGACCCAGGCGTCACGCTCAAATTAAAGTTTTCCAAAACTTTCACATCTCCGCGAGCAGGGTACGAGAACCCGACGTTTTTAAACTCGAATCTCCCCTCCACGGCGGGTGGAGTCAGACCAACTGTCGAGAGACCATCAATGGGTGAGGGACGGTCGATTGTTTGGAAGATTTTGTAGGCGGCTCCTTGTGCGTTGCTGACGACCGCGAGGTGGGGTGCGGCTTGGCCTAGGGTGAAGGCGCCGATGATGATGGCGAAGAAGACGTTGATGACTTCGGCGGGGGTCATGGAGCGCTGGCGGATGAGTGTGCTACCGTACCTGTAATGGCGCAAGGACAAGAGGTAAAAGCGCGATCAATGAACCAGCTTTCTACGTGCATTTGGGGAAGCGTGAAAAAGAAAAAACATAACTTACCAGAATGCCAACGAGTACACGCCAAACATCAATAAATTTATAGCAGCAACCCCACCACCCGCCAAAACCGACTTTTTAATCGCACTCTTCTCCGCCTCCGCCAAATACTTCCGATACCTCTTCTCCTCCCTCTCCTCCCCCCCAAACGCCACAACCGTCCTAATAGCACTCAAAACCTGTTGCGCAACACCACCCGCACTCGCATAAGAATCCTGTCCCTCCTCGGACCTAGCCGACACAAACGTGCTGATGATGATGGCGACACCGGCGAGGAGGGGTACGACGGATGTGAGGACCAACGCGAGTTTCCAACCCTTTATGTAGGCGATGATGAACCCGCCGGTGAAGGTTGTGAGGAATTGGATGATCATGCCGAGTTTTTCGGAGAGGCCTTGTTGGATTATGTCGATGTCGCTGTGACAAGACGTGTATGAGTTACGGTAAAAAGGGACGGATTGGAGGGGAAAGAGGGACTTTACCCGCTGAGACGCGTGGTGACTTCTCCCGTGGTGGTCTTGTCATAGTAGGCGACATCTTGACGAAGCAAAGCTTCAAAGTAAAGTTCACGAATGCGCTGTTTGTAGTTTGTGGCGGCAGGAGGAGGACTAGCGTCAGAAATGCCTCCCTCCTCATTAAGACGCGAAAAGGGCAAACACGCCTCATCCTCTTTCTCACCTTGGCTTGGTTCTCGCCAGACCACATCCACAACGACATCTGACCGTACCCAACCACAAACATTCCAATGGCGATGAATAAGAATTGTAGGGAACCGGTACGAGCCGCATCGTTGAGCTTGTCTTCTCCTCCGGGAACGTACTCGATGAATGCGCCCAAAACGTCACCTATGGCGTTAAGATAATATTGTTGAGTCATCCCGATCCCAACTGAAACGGTGCTTGTTTGAATGGTCCGATTTGTTTGAAGCGGGGTTCGATTTGCTGCGCAAATCAAGACTTTTGCTGAAGCAAAAGCGGTATGCTTCGTCCGTGGGAAAGCAGTGTAAACAAGGTCCGATTTGCTTCGCAAAGCCGGGCCAACTTGGGGTTAGACTCGAGGCTCGCCTTCGCTCGCCCTCGAGTCTAACCCCAAGTTGGCAGGCGCATCGCTTCGCTCGCGCAGAGGCGCAAAATTAGGGTTACAACCAAGGCTCGCCTTCGGCTCGCGCTTGGTTCTAACCCTAATTTTGCGCAACCGCTCGCCTTCGGCTCGCGGCACTTACTAAAGATGATGGTCATGAGGGGCATGCCAGCGCCAGCAGCCAAGGCACAGATAGTACCACCGAGAATCAACAAATAATCGAATGGGGTGGCATGCCTGTACAATTGAAGGTAACCCAGCTTGGGTTCATTCTTCTTCTTGTCTTGCTTTTCTCGCTTGCTTTTCATGGATTCGGTTTCGGATGCTGCGTCAGATGTTGCGGCGGCGAGCTCCAATCCTGCAGAGTCGGAGCGAGGTGGTCGGGGGGGCGGATTTTTAGGTTTCCTTTGCCACCAGCGGGTCTTTGACGACGCGTCAGTAGTCGGTGGGTTGACGAGCTCCAGTCTCACATCATTAGTGTCGGTCATCTGAGTGAACAGGGCGGGCGGGAGATTCGTGTGCATTTAGAACCAACCAACTCCATTGGATGCAAACAAAACGGGGGCCACTCCATCACCTTTTAGTGTTGGGCGGGCGTGATGTGGGTGTACAAATTGATACTGAACTTGACGTCTGGATGGAGTAGGTATTCCTTGGGTTTTCTTTTATAACAAGATTTCGACGAAGAAAAACGCGGAGGGAACCCCCGATGCTCCGCAGTCACCCAACCGCATTATGCCACGCGACCCGAATCTTGATTCTTCTTGTGGTACCAAAAGCCACGCCACATAAACAAAGTACCCGCCAAGAACTGAAATCGTGGTTCCATTTAATTGGAATCGGACAAAGAGATTAAGTGACACGCCGTGGTAGGTGTAGATAAATGGGAGGTGGGTCTAATGGTGCGTACATCTCGTTCCGTGGTTTCACAGGCGAAAAGTACATGTACGCATCTTTACCCCCACCGGGCCACTCACGCCTGCTGCCAGCCGGCCGTGGAAAAAAGGCCAACAACGCAAACACTCATTGCTGCGGGGTGGGGAACCTTCCGGGAGGAACTTTCTAACCACTCTAATCCCCCAAAATCGCCCGGCATTACACACAGAAAATCCTGCAATAGACCCACATCGACCCAACCGCGTATTCATCTCCGGAAAGCGGTCTTCGCGAGCGAGCGCGGATATTTCCGCGCTGTGGTAGAGCTCGTTTCCTTCCCATGTGGATAACTTTACTCTGCCAGCCGACGCCAAAAAAAACAACTGGGAAAGCAAAAATGACATTGCGGTGGGCGGGGAACCAGCTCCACAGGCACACATCTATTCTCCATCCCGTCCGCCACCAGGTCGCATTATACATAGTATAACCCTAACAAACGTGAAGCGCCATGCCCTTCTTTGAAATCGTTGGAGGTGAGGCTCTCGCCGTCAAAGCACCCCAAAAAAAAGGTTTTTTGCACGGCTAATTAGGGCGGGCGGGAAAACGGCCCAACCTACGGCCTTCTATTCTCGAACAACCTCGCCTCGAATGCTGGAGTGCGTATTATGGAAGTATTGTCCAGGTTCCGATGGGTAACGCGCAAAGGAAATAAGGGCTGGATGAGACCTTGGTTGAAAGCGAGCGTCCGGGACGGTGAACCCGTAACGTCGCGGGCAACATACTGGGGCACACAGCGCAATGTTGCTTGTGCACTGGATTCGCCGTGGCGTGCGGATTCCTTAACGTTACCCCCGTCCCACCGTAAAATCTGAAACGGCGTTTGGGGAATCGGCCATGAAAGGAAAAAAAGAAGGTCAACCGCGAGAACATTGCAATCCAGTCGGACAAATTTCGACGACTGCGCATGCATGCATGGTGAATAGCACCCATTTTGCGGGTTTCAACGACTGCGCACGTATGGTGAATAGCACCGATTTTGCGGGAGGTACTACCACGGGACAACATTCCTTTTTCTTGGTGAAATTTCCTGCCACAGCCCACCAAAATCAACACATATAAACAAGGTCTCAGGGAATTCTACGACGGTCCGGGGGGAAACCAGTCACCCACCTCCCGCCACACTCATACCCGCGCTGTTCTCCACTCCTCCATTTCTCACATGAAAGTCGCAACATCTCCCCAAACTCCGCGCGATCCTGTTCTGTTCCATGGTCACGGACTCCACCCTTTCGCGCACAACGGAAAAAAGAAAGAGATCGGAGGGAAGGGACTTTGAGCGGCTGGGTGTATGACGCCAGTGCGCAACACCGTTCGTGTGTGTCTGGATTTCCGGGGTCGTTTGATTGGCCAAGTGGAGGCAGCGTTCACTTGTTCATTTCATTCTGATGCCATGCAAAATAAAACGCAAAAAAATGCCTGAGAATGGAGAGAGTGCGGTGGGTGACGAGTCCGCCCCACACCACACGCCGTGGGTGGCCTCCAGAGGGTGGAGGGCAATACATGGCGTTGGGAACTAAAGTTGCTGTCTGGATGGCTCTGATCACGTTAGACAGGATGCATACATTTTGGGTTCCGTCCCGAAAGAAGAAAATGATGCAAATAGTTGGAACATTGGAAAATGGCAGCCGAGAGGTGAACCCGGCTCCACGCACATTCTCCACACTCTATCATACAATTATTTACCTGATCACCCTTGGCACGAACGGAAGGCGTTCTTTCGCGGGCGGAATTTAAATGTCACGGTGCAGTAGGGTGATTTCATTTCACCTTCACGCGCATTAGTTTGCTTGCGCTCTTGGACTCTGGACCCAGCAAAAAAGGAACAAAAAAACAATTCACAATGGATATTGCGGTGGGTGGGTGGGGAACCATCTCCACACCACACGCCGTTGGGTGGCCTCCAGAAGTGCCGGTGAGTGAATACACGCTGTGGAGACTAATCTTCCTGTCTGGATGGCTATAGTCACCTTAGACAGCATATAGAGGATACGTACGTTTATGTTTTATCCTTCACCCCGAAAAATTGGTCCGCGCAGTTGGTGTTGTTGCGCAGTTGGACGCTGCCCCGGCAAAGCAAGATAAAAAAAGCATCGTTTACTGGGATAATTGGCAACCCTACTGGGGGTGGGAGGCCAGTAAGTCTTCCGCGACCCGCTCGGTGATCTCTATTTTGAACATTGCTGGTTCATGCTGGCTATTCTCATGAGCCAAGTATTGTTTCACACTTTCCCGTTTGCGAAGCACGAAGGGAAAAAAGGAGGATGATAGGCGAAGATAGGCATCCCGGCCGGTGAACCCCAAAGATGCGGACGAATACAAATAGCGCAACAACGGGTGATGCCTGCCTTGCTCACGCATGTTATGCTGGATCGAGGATGCATACCGTTTACATTCCGGTTCTCGTCAGGAATGGACTGGCACGCTGCCTACCCCAAAAAAAAGAAAGATTCGCACAACACCGGAATGGCAGAAGGGCCATTCTCCGATTCTCATCGGGAAGTCGCAACGGCATCTCGTTAAGGCTGCATGCCCCGTCACATAGTCGGGTCGCGCCGCACACAAAGTTAAAAAAGGTGAAGAGTCTGTACAAAAATTTGAGCGTCCGGGTGGCTGAAGCCCGGTGCGCAGCAGCATTTCTGCGGGTGTGAATCTTGATTCCCGGAGTCGTTCAACTGCCTAGGAATGTAGCGTTCACTGGTTCGTTGCATTTCGCTACAAGGCAAAATAAGTGCAAAAAAAATCTTGGCAGAACTTTCGGATATTGCAGGTGGAGAAGTCGGCCCCACACCACACACCATTATACACTTTGGGCATAACTAACGTTTCTGTCTGACCGCCTATGCACATGTTAGATTACGTCGAGGAGGCAACAAACGCAACACTTTTTGGGTTCCCGTCGGGGATGGAATTTCTCACGGCCTACGAAAAAGGAAAAAAAGAGGTGCGAACAGGCGATTTTTCCTGAGGTTGCAAAAGGGAAGCGAGGCGGTGAACCCCATCCATCTAACCCACTTTATTATGCGATCACACGAGTGTATGCTGGCAGCTCAAAGAAAAAGTAAATGTTCGTCTCGGGCATCCATACGTCGGCCGCCGTAGATGCGTGCGCAAATTTCATTTCTCTTCGTGTTAAATGACTTTACTATGCCAACGACGCCACAAAAACGAATGTCCGCGCAAAACGACATTGGAGTGGGTGGGAACCAAGCCCACGCACAGACACGGTCTAAACCACTCACTCAATCCTCTCAACGGGAGGAATTACACATAGAAACCCCAACAAATATTCGTATCCCAAAATCAAACCCGATGCGGCCCGCGTTCCGGTTTGCCACGACCTACAAAAAAAAAGAAAAGTGGGCGGAAACGGACTGCGGCGGGTGGGGAACAGACCTCACACCACACGCCGTTGGGGGCAACAATGCTGCGATCTGCATTCCTGCGCTCATATCAAACTGCGTTGAGGCATACATTTAGATTTACTTTCCCTTCGGTCACGAATGTATTGGCCGACGGCCTACTAAAGAAAGAAAAAAAGATGCGCTAACGAAACTTGTGAAATACTCCAAGATGGCAGGTGAACCCACCATGTGCTGGCCCGAAACAAATGTCACTCTTTGTGGGGGTTGATGTTGACTGTCCACCGCTGCGCGTACATTTCGTGTGCACTCGATCACTCTATAACTTCACTATGCCAGCCGATGCCCAAAAAAAAGAAATATGCGCACATGGGAGAAAGGTTCCCATTGCGGCAGGTGGAGAGCCAGCCCCACACGCACGCAGATCTAGACCAACTCTATTCCTCTGAACGTTGCGAGGCTGGCATACACATGGAAAATTCAATCAACCAACAACACAACGGCATGTTAATCTCCCGAAAGTGTTCTTCGAGGGCGTCGAGTTTATACGCTGCGCTGTGGTAGGTTCTGTGCTCCCACTGTGCAAGCGACGAAACAAAAAAATGAAGAAGGGTGAGCGCAGCGTTATTGTGCAGTGGGTGGGGAACCAGGCCCACACCACATGGTCTAGGCCCCCCTCTATTCCTGTCAACATTCCCCGCGGGTTTAATTTGGACAAAGTGAAGCTCTGCTGCGCGCGAAGTCAGTTTTGAGTCCGTGTCCAAGAAAGAGGGCCACGCGGACTTTTGGGGATGACGTTGTGACTTCCTATACTGATGTGCATGCGCAGGCAGTCCAGATCACACGCAGCATTGTGGTTGTTGCATCCAACTGTGTGTATTGTATTCGCCCGTATTGTACTCGTCAGCGCTTTGGAGTTCACCGGCCCAAATGCCTGTTTGGCATCGACCTTCGCCATTTTTTTCATCTTGCTTTAGTGGCCCTAAAAAAGCTAAAAAGGAGGGTCCTAGGGGAGGATTGAGCGTCCGGGTGGATGGACCGCGCGCGCCGCACCGTTCGTGCGGGTGTCGACCTGGAGTTTGGGGAGTCGTTCAACGGGCCGTAGTGTTCACTCGTTCGTAGCATTATGCTAGCCGGGCAAAATAACACGTAAAAAGAAATGGAAATTGCGCCGGGGGGGAACAAATCTCACACCACACACCGTTGAACGGCGTTGGAGACTAACATTGCTGTCTGCATTGCCATGCTCATGTTCGACAGCGTCAAGAATGCAATACATTTACATTTAATTCCGTTTCCGGTCAGGAATGGAATAGTCCATGGCCTACACCAAAAAAAGATGCGAGATATTTATCTTTATAAACATTCCAAAGTGGCAGGTGAAACCGGCCATTTGTTGGTGGGAAAGGAACAGTGTTATTCGGAGATTGAAGTTGAAATGCCACGCTGTGCGTACATTTCATTTTCACCTTGATCACTTCACTATGCCAACCGACGAGAAAAAAAGGAAATCTACGCCTGAATGACCGGATCTGCAACGGGCGGGGAACCGGCCCCCGCACGCACACATACCTAATCCTCCATCCGGTCCTGCTGTTGCAGTACAGATGCGTACATGTCCCTTTCACCTTGATCAATTTACTATGCCAGCCGACAAAGAAAGCAAATGGGCGCAAAGGTAAAAACATCAATATTGCCGCCTGTAGGGAACCCGGTCCCTCCCCACACGCCCCTCTGTTCTCCATCTGGTCAGGCTGTGGTTGTGCTACGGATGCGTACGTTTCGGTTTTTTTCATGTGAATGACTTTAGTGGGCCAACTGACGGCCAAAACAGAAATATGAATGTCAAATCGCGGCGGGGTGGGGAACCAATCCCACACCACACGGTCTAGACCTCTCTATCCCATGACTCTAACCTCCAGCGTATGTACATAGAAGAAGCTGCAATCAACCAACATCAACACAAACCGCATATGTATGTTCATCTCCGCAACGCGTTCTTCGCGGACGGGTGGAATCTATATACCTGCGGGATGGTAAAGTGGGTTTTTTTTGCCGCCGTGTGAATGACTCCAGGATGCCAACCGAACAAAAGAAATGAGATGTGGGCGTACACAGCTTCGATTGCCGCGGGTTGGGAACCACCCCCACAACCACACACACATTTAAGACCAGTGTATTCCTCTCAACGTCGCCAGGACATATACACATAGAAGACCCCCAACACCGAGTGTTCCGTCAGACACAAACAAAAAGAACAGAGAGCAGTCAAGGCGCAATTCAGCACTTGGGTGCGTGAACCTGGTGCGGACCGGTGCGGATGTTTGTGTGGGTCTGGCTTTTGCCCGGTCGTTGACTTGTGAAGAGAGTCTGCATCGCACGCATAAAAAGACCAAAAAACCCACGACGACACCTATGGAAATTTCGGTGGGCCGGGGACCAAGCCCCACACACCCGCACATCTAGACACACTTTACTCCTCCAATGTCGCCAAGACCTAAACACATAGCAAACCGCTGATCAACTAACATCCACATAACCGCATGCTCATCTTCCAACAGAGTTGGTCGCGGACGGGTTGAGTTTATATGCTGCGCTGTGGTTAGCATACGTTTCGTTTCCCGCTGTGGGATGAATGACTTTAAGGTGCCATCCGCCGCCAAAAAAATGCGAGCAAGAAAGGCTCTTGATCGCGGCGGGGTGGGGAACCAGCCAGCCCCGCACGCACACACATCTGGACTCACTGTAGTCTCCAGCAGTCAAGCGATACACATGAAAACATCAATCAACCACCTGTAACCGCGTAGCGTTCTTTGCAGCGGGGTTTACATTTTCGTTTTTGCTGTGAATTGCTTCACAATGCCAACCGACTAGAAAAAAAAATGTTGGCGAAAGTACAGCGGTGGGAGGGGAACCAACCCAACACCGCACATCTAAACCCACTTTATTCCCAATTCTGTCCGGCACCAGGCCGGATTTATAAACATTTCATTTGCAGCTTGATTACTTCCGCATGCCGACCAACAAAAACACAAATCTGCTACCAACTTCTGGAATTTGTGGCGAGTAGGAAACCCAACCCCAACACGCATCTAGACCCACATCAATTCCTCCATCCTGTCTCGTCCCGTACCAGGCCGGACGCACACATAAAAACCTTGCCAGCGCCAGCATCGTTTGGTGGGGCACAGAGATAAAAAAAGAGAAGATTCTTGGGAAGATTTCGAGCATCTGGGTGGGTGAACCCGGTGTGGACGACGTCTGTGCCGTGAGTGCAGAGTGCATCACGCGTCGACGTAAAGGGAGGTAGGGTCCATTTTCATTCTGCTGCAATGCAAAACGGGACGAAAAAACAATCACCACAGATGGGAAATTGCGGCGAGTGGGGAACCAGCCCCACACGCACACACATCTATCCCCTCTCCCGTCCCGCAGGGCCAGACGAATTACACATAAAACACCCTCCCAACCACCATCTTTCCGGGCAACAAAAAAAAGAATAAGAGAGGAAGGATACGGCGGCAGGATTGTCAGGACCGGGTCCACCCCAACCGGACAATCCTATCGCCGTATCCTTCCTCCCACCTCACTATACCAGTCGGCGGAACAAAAAGAGAACTGCGCACAAGGAAGATGATTCTCCTTCGGCGGGGGGGGGCCAAGCCCCGCTGGCACACATCTAGACCACTCGATTCCGTCACCAGGTCCGACGCACTACATAGAAAACCTGCTAACACCACCGCCGTTTGTCGGACACAAACAGAAAAAAGGAAGGTGCGAGTCAAAAGACAAGAATTTCAGCGTGCGGGTGGGGGGAGACCCTTCTGTGGTGCGGTTTGACGTTCACGCGTTGGTGACTTCTAAAGGGAGGCGTGTGGACCCAGTCCGCGTTCATTTCCATGCTACTGCCCATGCACCACACCAACGAGAAAAGCAGTCACCGACATTATTTAATGAGTCCCTGCATTCGGCCACCCGACAAAAAAAAGAAAATGCGAATCATACCGATTTTATTAGGTGGGTGGGAACGAGGCCCCATAGGCACGCACGTCTAAGACTGCTCTAAGACCGCTCTATTCCTCTCAACCTTGCTGGGACGTATCCACATAACCCCCAAAACCAAACGGCTCACGTTCATCTCTTGTCGAAAGCATTGGGCTGCGGCCCCAGTCCACTTGCCGTTAACTAGCACGAATGGCAAGGCTGTGCTTCGCGGGCGGGCGGAACCCACATGCTGCGCGCAGTGGTAGGGTAGCGATGCGTGCGTATACAGATTTCGTTTCCCGCCATGTGAAGGACTCTACTGTGCCAACCGACCAAAAAAAAAGGAAATGCGCACAAAGGCAAAATCTGTGATTATTATGGCTCCACAAAAAAAAAAGGAAATGCGCCCAAAGGCAAAATCTGTGATTATTACGGCGGGTGTGGAGCCAGCCCCACATCTCCCCAGCGTTCTAACCACTCTGTTCCTACGACATCGCCAGGACGTATACAGAAAGGCAAAGTAGCGTTCATTCCCATGTTGCTGCGCATGTAGAATAAGAACAAAAAAAAGCAGCCAATGAACGCTTATTGCGGTGGGTGGGGACCAAGCCCGGACACACGACCACACATCTACCCCAATTCAATTCCTCTCAACGTCACCAGGATGTATATACAAAGAAACCTACCAACACCATCGTCATGTGTCGGGCACAAAGAGAAAAAGAGAGGAGGAGTCCAGCGGGACAGCGGCAGGATTGCGTGTGGGGTGAACCCGGTGCGCGACCTCTGTGCGGTGTGAAGTTCACGCGTCGGTGACTACTAAAGAAGGTACTGAGGTAGTGTTCATTGGCATTTTGCTGCTCGTACATGAGGAGACGAAAAAAACGCAATCGCCGTCATGGAAAATTGCAGTGGGGTGGGGAACCGGCCCCGCACACAAAAACCCACCCTATTCCAGCGTCCTGTCCCGCACCAGGCTGGCTTGATTACTTCCGCATGCCCACCAACCGAAAAAAAGAAGTCGGCGACCAAACTGTGGAATTTGCGGCGGGGTGGGCACACCAGCCCCCCGCACACACACACACACACACATTCACGACCGTTCTATCGATCCAACGTGGCCAGGACGTACTATACATAGAAAACCCGCCCAACACGGCCACGTTGGGCCACAAAGAGAAAAAGAAAGGGAAAGACAGCAGTCAAGAAGGTTGTGTCTGGGTGGGTGAACCCGGTGCAGAGGACTACTGAGTGGTGCGGTATGAAGTCCACGCGTCAATGACTGCCAAAGGGGGAGTTGCGTTCATTTCCGTTCTGCTCCACACGCATAAAAAGACCAAAAAAACAGTCGAGGGTATGATGGGAATTGCGGCGGGTAGGGACAGTTCCACACCACACCACACACTCTATTCCTCTCACCATTCATCGCGGGTTTCGTTTGGTCACCTTGAAACACACGTGCGCAGTCGGTTCTGTCGCCCTCTTCCGTGGAAGCAAGACAGAAAAAATGAGCGTCGTGGTGTGGCGAAACGTATCGGTGAACTCGCCAAAGATGCCGTGGATTCACTGTGTGGTACTGCCCTGCTTGCAAACATTAGAAGACATACAAGCAGAACAACAATGCTGTTGTGTGGAGACCAAAAAAAAGAACGCACGAAGCGGGGGCGGTGAACCCGGTGCCGACGCCGACAACCTCTGTGCGGTGCGGGTTAAGGTACCCAGTGCAGAGGGCGGTGCGGTTTGAAGTTCACGCGTCGGTGACTGAAGGGAGGTAGGGTTGATTTCCATGTTGCGTGCTATGCAAAACAAGACGGAAAAAAAACGATCGGGTCCACTAGGTGGATTGCGGCGGGTGGGGAACCAGCCCCACACGCACACACCTAGACCCACTCTACTCCTTTCAACATCCCCAAGACATAGCACACAAAGAAAGAGTCCAAAGCAAACACCCCACCACGGCATACTGAAAAATTGTCCGGGATCTCTGAAACTGCCCGCGCTATCTGCCAGCCAACGAAGTAAAAAAAGGAAATGTGTGCAGATGCGGCCGTATTGCATTGCGGTGGGAACCAGCCCCACACGCACACATCTAAACTCTATTCCATCTCGTACGGCACCAGGCCGGACGTATACACATAGAAAACCCAACCGAGACCCCTCTACATCTCACCTCATCTCAAACTCGTTGGACCGCGGCCCACGCTCAACCGTCCCCCACTCCACCGGCGGCGCCCACTTCCGTTCTCCACCTTCCCTCTCCTCCCTTTGGCCCTCCCTCGTCGTCAAAACCCCACTTTCCTGACTATACACCACCGGCCCCGTAAGTGGACGAGGACGGGGACGGAGGGGAGAAGAGGGAGTGCGGACGAGCATAGAGGCTTTGAACCGGGAGAGGAAATATACTCCGACAATGTAATGCGCGCCGCACCATGATTCGGCTATTTGGGCGAGTTCGAAGCGGTAGGTGGACAGCGAGGGGAATACGGCGGTGAGACCGAACGACCCCAACGCCAAAATATCAAACACGATTAAGACGACTAGTAAGGCTGTTAGGCGGCGGCCTTCCTCTTGCGGGTTAGAAGGGCGGTCGCTCTCCCTTCCACCACTTTCAACGTCTTCAACACTCGTGGTGCGGTGTTTTGTCCCCGACGACGATAAATGGGAGAGTGAGTGGGACGGGGAGTGCGGATGGGACGGTGAGAGGGCGGCGTGGATACGTCGAAATGTGATGACCATGACAAGACTGATCCATATGTCGGATATGATGAGGCCGAGCCAGAATAGCGCCTAACGACATGCGGGTGTAACAACGCAAAGAACCGTTGGCGTTGCGGCGGCACCAAAAAACGCATTAACCAAGCGGAACGTACCACACCACCCATAGAAATAGCCTTCCACGGTGCCGGTTTGTCGGATTGGACCGCGTAGGTGAACCCAACATTCGACAAATACCCCACGACGGCAACTATACAGGCTAGTATGCGGAGAAAGGGGATGAGAAAGGAACGGAATTGGAGGATGGGACGGAATACGAGGAATCGGTCTAGGATTGTGTGGATGTAGAGGAGGCCTGGGTATTACGAGAGGGTAGGTGGGTGAGTGTGTAAGTAAGGCTGGTCGTTGGTTGGTGGTCGGTTGGTTGATCAACCAGGTCCGATTTGCTGCGCAAATCCATAAAGGCGTTTGCTTCGCAAACCATTCGGCTTTACTAGCGCAAATCCGGTGGCCAACTTGGGGTTAGACTGGAGGCTCGCCTTCGCCCTCGAGTCGAACGCCGATTTTGCGCTGCTCCCATCGTTTCGCTCCCCCAACGATCATTTGCTCAATCCACTCACTGCACTCACCAGCAGCCGAAAACCCCGCCTGACTCACAAAAAACAACACCCTCCCCACCACATACAGTTCCCCCTCACTCAACACCCCACAAGTCCTCTCGACCCTATCCCTAACACATTCCGCCTGCAATGGCTTATGCACAACCGCAATCAACTGAGAAAACAAGTACGTTCCCAGAACCCATAGGACGTATTTCTGAAAGCGGGAATTGGGCGTGTAGGAGCGAAAGAGAAGGATGAAGCGGTAGGTTGTGAGGAGGAGGATGAGGACGTTGAGTGATTCGGTTAGGATTGTTAGGAGTTGCATTTTTAAAGGATGGGAGCGACCAGCGCCTGACGTGGGGGCAAGAAGGTGGTGGAGGGTATGTTATGGTGAAAGAATCGGACGGCGTGGTTATAGAAATCGGACGGGGGTATAAACCATAGTTTTTCTGGGTGGGAGTTTTTTGACTTTTGCGAACAGAAGAACTCGGGAGGGAACCCTGATGGACTCTTCATATAAAAACAACAACACCGTCCCTCGACGGTGCCTCCCACTGCGTCCCAGCACGCCGTTGAACCTTAAACAGCAAAACGCGTCCCTCTGAGCCCCATTATTTCCCCTGCCCTGCGCTTGCATCCTCTGGTGTGTGGTGCCCAGATGCGCGCGCGAGCGTCGGTGGGTGCTTGTTGACTCCATTCGGGAGCCCCCCATGGGATGACCCGCGGGATAATGTGCGCAGCAACGCAAGGGAGCCAGCGCAGGCGGGAAGCCCTCCGCCTCCTCCGCCCGGCCATGGCTCCCCCCTTTTTTTTCTTCACAGTGATGTGTTGTTGCATGCCTCGTCCCTTCCCATCCCTCCGTTCCCCTTGCAGAATCAAGGCAATCGTCTGCGTCGTTCATCGGTCCCCCGGAGCACAATCCAGAATCACACTGCGACGCGTCCCTTTTTGTTGTGTCTGAACGCGTCTCCTTCCTTGTGTAACAGACACCCTTCAGGAGGGTATCCACTTAATCCTCGACTCGTCTGTCGCATCGTCCCTTCTTTCAGAGGGTATGACAGCGTCGAAAGTAACTAAAGTAACTTACGTTCGATGGAATTGCGTGTCCCTTACAGGAAAGAGGGCGTTCATATGGTTCATTTTGCAGATACTCGTCAGGGGACGGTCAAGAAACAAATATTGGCCTCAAATGAATCCTCCTACTCCTTCCGCACACGCGTCAATCCTTTGCTCCTCGCGTTGCCGAATGTGTATCCGTCCTTGACCTTCTTTTACCGCCTGGTAGTCGCTGGGAGAAATATACACAATGCTTGGGAAAAAAGAACGGTGGGAGCATTTGGTTCTCGAAAGGTCGAGAGAACTTGCGTCCAATTCACGACAGCTGACCGGTGGTGGCCTGGGGTGCGGATACCTGAGCGAACGAGAGCAATGTAAGAACCCATGCTGGTCCGGGTTGTTGCGCTCATACCGATCCGGGAACGGGGTCGAAAGAAATCCAACGTCGGCCTGCATCGTCCCGCTCGTCGACATACATGAGTTCAATCGTGTGCTCCTCGTGCTTCCGAACTGCTGCTGCTTGTTTCTTACGTCCGGTTGTCATTGGGACATAATGTACAATTCCCCACCCAAAAAGGTAAGTTCGGTTTGAAAGAGGACTGCGTGGAGTTGTTTCCTACTCAGCGACAGCCAACGGTCGGTGTCCGCGGTGCATTTCTGAACCATATGACGAGAGCAATGTAATAAAGCTTTTGCCAAATCCACTCGGGCTGGTGGGTGGTGGCTCCGGAAGGAGACACAAAGATGGGGTAATTCAGGATTAAAGCGAATGGGTATCCGTCGGAGTCCCTATTGCCAGCGGTCCTCCATGTGGTATCAATATTGAGCCCCTCGATGGAATGCATATGAAATGCCAATTTCTTCGCATATGCTTCCTTGCTTCGGTTCGTTCAAGAAAGGCGCGTGCGTTTTCAAACATCCTCCTGCCATCCCACCCAACCACCTCATTTTTTTTTCCCGGTGCGTACGCTCAACTGCCGCGAAGCTTTCCGCACCGTAAGAACCGGCGCGGATGACCCTGACGCCCCGCTTCCTTACCCTTGAAAATACCACCAGGCTCACACCAAGCCCGTCAAGTGTACAATTCTGCTGTGCTTGGACTGTTTAATATCCGCCTGGCACACGTTCAAAGCCCGGCGGATGAATACTCGAGACTCCATTCAATTTTTTTCTGTGTTTCTATCGGTTACAACAGGATTGGGTAACAGTGAGGGAGTGGTTTCACCCGCTACGTCCACCACGAATGTGTAGCAGTTCCGTGAGCCGCCTTCGTTTGAGGGTATCCTTCTGCGCGGATACCGTTCGGTGCGCAATTGGGTATCCGGTATATCCGACGACGGTGCCTCAAATTCATGGTACTCGTTTAAAAAAAAAAACCAAGCCTGCCAGAAGAACGTTATGATATAAGGGGCTTCTATGTGCCCGGTTAGCTTGATTAGGAAGCCAGGCGGGTGAGTATTCCTACGGCCGTCCCCCTTTTAAAATTGTTAGCGTTTTCATCCTCTACATCCAAGACGAATTGTAATAGTGGGCGAATGGCATTCCATTGAGGGTACCCGGAGGTTCAATCTGCTCCTTCCTGGCATTGACTTCATTTCTGTTCATATTTTTTGTCCCTTGGAACATCAGTGCGAGAATCAACTGCTGCTAAAGTACTTTTTTGTGGGTTCGCGAACCCTGCAAACAATTGCGTTTTTCCACCGTGCCCGCCTCGCCACCACCATGTTCTTTGCAACACAGCTAACACGCGTGATCTTTGTCCACCTTTAGTGCATGGCAGACAGATGAATAGGCCCTCGTTCCATTGTCGTTGTTGGCACCGGTGGAATCCGCGAAGTGGGCAAGCGGTAATAGTGCGCGAAACAACTTTCTTTGATGGTAAAGTCGTCAATCTTCCTCCGGGTATCAAATCTCGCCGTGGCGTTTTTTTTCCGTTTGGCTTGCGACAAAGTCCCATCGTTGGTGACCAAATAACGTTCGCTCACATGTCTCACTTTAAGGCACTGCGAGTGATTGCTCGTGCCTCCATCCCATTGACTTTGCGTTCTTATCGGCTATATACGACACGAATGTGTAGAGAGCAGAAGCGAACGGGCTTTCTTTGGGGGTATCCGGAGGTTCGGTCCTTGACCCCCATGCATCTCTCTTGCGCTTACTCTTTTTTTTTGGTCCCCTGGAACGGAGAGCGACTATCGGTGCTGCATTTCCGCCCTGCTCACATATATTGGCCACGTCCCAGAGGAAAGTGTAGCTAAAAGTGCGCGAATGGCCTTCGTTTGAGGTTACCCAGCGGTTCAATCTGATCATCCCTGATCCCGTGGGTCGTTCCGCTTCACTTTTTTGTCCTATGGAGCATAGAGCGACTGTCGACTGCTGCATTGCGGCCCTGCTCACTTATGACACCAGGGGGAGGAATATTCGCGCCCTCATTCCATTTCTTATGTTTCCACCGGCTACGTCGAGCACGAATGTATCAGTGCCCGAACGGCCTCCGTTTTGAGGGTGCCCGGAAGTTCAATTCTGCTCCTCTCTGGGCCCTGTCAGCAGTTTTTTCGTTAATATTTTTTTTGTCCCTTGGAACAACAGTGCGACCATCGAATAACGCTAAAATACCTTACTGACCAACGCCCGGCGACGATGATGCTGATTTCTGTCTGCCGCGGTCATGGACGGCGCGGGTTCGTCTGGCACCCTTTTCTCTCCCGCATTTTACGCAGTTTTTCATTGGGCACAGGCAAGCGGTAGAGCTGGTTGTTTCGCTGATACCCGTCTGTGGACCGTCAAAACAAACACAACATTCATACGAGTTCAATCATTGACTCTTCCTGCGTTCGAACTGATCTTTCTTCTACGCGGTTAACTTGTCGTTATTTATTTTTAAAGCAGGGGTGGACGTCGCGCCTTCGTTGTTTTTATGTTTTTATCGGCTACCCACGGGAGGAATGGATACCGGTGCGCAAACAAAGCTGCCTTTGGCGGCATCGGAGTAGTCCCTCCCCCTCCCGCCATCGACTCTCGTCCTAGCGGTTTTTTCGTTTGCCTTTGCGCCAGAGGCCCATAGTTGGCTACCAAAAACGTCATTCACCAGGACAAAGCAAAGAGGCCAACCGTGTTCCGGCATTTTCAAAGGAAGATGCACTGTATGGTGTACGTACTGTCAAACACTACGTCTTCGACCCCTCTTTCTGTTCCACACCGTTTTTTTTCGCGCCTGAGTATTGGTTTCTAAACTGACAGCAGGCGTGGGATAATGCCGCTTTCCCCATCACAGTTCACCGCTGGCGTGGATAGATTCACCCGTTCCTTTATGTCTGCTCAGGAACTTGCTCCGCGAGTGTAACAGTCTTGTTTTTTAACTTGCGCAGTCCTCGTCTTTTGGGACAAAACCGCAAGCTGGCGCTTCAAAAAAAAAATTCAGTATACGCCCCGCAACGCTTCAATGGCATCATAGACCCCTGTAGGTACCATCCATCCAGGTATAGTACGTCCGAAAGAAGTGGTTGGCTGCGTCCGTCTTTGGTCGGGCAACCCATTGGGCTAGTTGAAGACGCTCTGATGTTTTTTTTACTTGCGGCATCCTTGTCTCCGGGATGAAAACGAAAACGGCAAACAAAATCATGGTGTGCTTGGATGCAGGACTGCGCAGATGATGCGACGCAGCTCACCAGTGGGAGATTAAACCCCGAAATGGTATCGATAGTGGGCGGGGACGGTCTGCCAATCAGAAGACCAACAGACCCTATCGCTAGCAAAAGGGAAAAGAGCAGAGAGAAGAAGATGTTTTAGCTGTTTTCTAGGGTTGGTGCGCCGCGTTGATACCGACATATCATTCATACATGCGCACTCAATCTCAACTGCCAGGGTCATTTACGGACCGGGATCGGTCAGTTCAGCCGCCCGCAAAGCGCTCCTTCATTTTTCGCCTTGCATCATCCAATCCAATTCGCTTCCGTTTGCCCGTGCCCGATTCTGCCTACGGCCTCATCCATAAGCGCAAAAAACGGTGTTTATCCGTAGGGCCCAAATGGCGGCATTGCTAGTGCCTTGCCTTTGCGTATGGATACGGGACGGTGTTGGGAACTTGTGGGGCACTGAGCGCGTACATTCCGTCTATGCCCAATTCTATAGCATCATAACCCCTGCCTGTGCCATCCAGGTACAGTATGTCTGAGAAAAATGGGTAGTCGCGCCCATCTTTGGTCGGGCAACCATTCACCTTGCTTGCGAGATAGAGTCCCTCTTTTTTATGTTTACCCGCGGCGAAATGGATGGCGGAGTAGCGCAGTCGGTGTGTCCCCGCAACGATTTAATGGTATCATAACTGCGAAAACCATCCATCCGGATGTCTGACAGAAACGGTTAGCCGGGACACATCATACATGGTTCAGCGCACAATACTTGCCTTGTTTGAAATAGGACGGATCATATTGCCGGCCGAAAGGAAGGGGAAACATCAGAGAAAAAAAGATGCTGCAGGTTCCATATTCTAGGGATGATGCGTCGACTTCATACTGACACATTATACATGTGACTCTGCCAACGGTATTTATGTACGTTCGATGGATATACCCGAAGCCAAGGGCAACCATCCACTACTTCTACCAGCTGAGGCCTCATTTTTGTGTTTATCAGAGGCGTCCTTGTCTTTGATATGAAGGCGCGAGAATGGCAGTTCCAAAAAAACGCCGCGGGACTTGGCATGCATGGCTGCGCAGATGATTGGACGCAGCTCGCCTGAGTGAGATCAAGTCGACCGAGTTGACCGCGAAGTGGAACCCATAGTGGACCTCGATGATGTGCCGTTGACAGAATAACAGAATGTATCGCCCGCTGGGAAGGGGAAAACAGCAGAGCCAAAAAAAAGGAACTTAAGGAGCAGTCATCAAGGGACGTCGGTTTCAAACCAACACACACACACATTGAATTTTGGCAGCTCACCATAATTTACAGAGTTCAACAGCCCGTACGGAAATGAATGAATGGCCACTCCAGCACCTTGCTTAATGCCCAAGACTGTGACGGTGTACAAAAAAATGATTGGGTTGGTACTCCCACCATTCACCCCCCTCTTGCTCTTTGCTCTTCGCTCTTCTCCACTCCAGAGGACAGGAGAGGACACCGACATAAATTTCCAGAGCGGTCCTCATTTACCTATGTACAATTTACATGCGACTAATAGAGGCGGATGAAGCATCTTGTTGAGCGATGAGAAAAACGCCGATGAAACAGAGCACTGCCTGTTTTGTCGACGGCTAGGGGACGGTGGTGCCATACCATAGGAATTTGATTTCAAAACGGCGTATACCCCCAAACTCGCTCTGCTTTTTGTTTTTATGCATTTTGAACAAGAAAGAACATTCGGCCAGGCAAAATGCGCACGGTCTCTATCAGCTTTACCGTCTGATGTTCACTGTTCGTTATGTACACTAGCCGTTTGCTTTTTTTGCCCTTAACGCAAAAGGATACCCCTAAGACTGCGCTGCGCAAGTACGAGCGTGGAACTGAACGGAGGGGCATCCAATGTCTATGAAATACGTCCAAAAAAAAACGTTGGTCAGGCACGACCGTCTACTTCAGACTCCAACCCGTCTGTAGTGAAATCCATAGTTTCGATTCTGACCTTTTTTGTTACTTCCCATAGAACCGATATTGGACTTGGACGGCGTGCGCATTGAAAGAACAACGGAGCGTATCGAGGCAAGTCCGGCAATCATTGTTTGAGTGTGCGTATATGGATAAATGTAAAGGTGTACCACCCCGACGTCATCCACATTGTGAACTGTCGTGGCGTTTCTCATCCGGGTCCATCATTACTTTCTTTTTTGCGTGCAGACGCGGAGGATGCCGTTTACTTGCCGCTGTTGGTTAGAATTGCCGCATACTTCAGAATAGAATAAGATGCAACAATGTATACGTAAACGATATTCAACATACGGTCCAAGAAATACGTTCAGCCAGGCAAGGCACGCACGGTCTCCGTCGGACTTCGCCCGTCTGGAGTGGACATCCGTACAGTTCGATGGCAGCGCTTTTTATCCATTTTACGTGCGGGCGGCTTCGGTATTGGGACGAAAATCTAAAACGAGAAAAAAACAGAACGATTGTACCGCGCGCGATGTATGACTGCGCAAGTTATCTAGCTTGGTTCGACGGAGCTCAGGATAGCCAAAACGGGGTCGTGCGCGAAAGTCTCGACGTAACTCCGCACGTTTTTTGGCCCCGAGGAGTGCATTCCTCAGACCATGTCGCCTGTGCACTATACAGGAATGCGAACGATTACGTACGGCACATTAGGTTTCCGACAATCTCGTTTGCTGTGGAGGGCGGTATGAAGCGTGTCCCATTTTTTTGCCTTCACTCTCACCCCGGCGAGACTGTCATTACCGAACGTCTCAGAGCACCGGACACCAAGGAGAGACTCGCATACAGAAGACACTACAAGAAACAATAAAGACACTGAATATGGAGCCGCACAAGTGACGTTGCCGTAGAGTTGAGGAATTGGGTACGTCAACTCTGATGATGGAATGATCAATGGAGCTGTCTTTTTTGGGGGTCGTTACCATGTAGGTATCCTTTCAAGGGATATGCGAGGGGAAAGCGGGACTAGACCCTTGGTGGGACAACGTCCTGGTGGGCACTTTTACCTTAGAAACATAATTCAGGTAGACCAACTGCGTGCGCGCGCGCGCGCACATTTTTCGGCGGACGGAATCCATTCCTTCCGCACACGTCAATTTTTTTAGTATTATGCCGCCAAACGGGTACAATTCCACCTCGTTGGGTTTCCTCCCGCTTGCAATGGATGCAGAGTGATGAGAGTGGTGATACCAGAAGTGATGGTGGTATCATCAGTCGAACACCCTCAGGGGACGACGATGCACGTAACGTTTTTACTAATGGACGTTATACCTATATTGAAACAGGAGGTAAGTCCTCGGCGCAAAGGGTGAACGGCAAAGCATCATGGACACCCAGGACAATGTGCCGGTTTCAAGCCAACACATGTGCGGTCACACTTAATTTCGACTGCCGACAGCATTTACGGACGTTCAACGCCGGTAAGGCTATCTGTCCTCATTTTGAGACATTGTGGCGTTTCCTATCGCGACGTTTCCCTGCCCCGTTATGCTTATTTTGGGGTGCGCGCGGAGGGCGCCAAGTACTAGGGTGGAACCGGGAACAAGTCGCCACCAATGTCTGCGAGCACCATTCATGTAAGTCCAAGCAGAAGGCAAGGCACGCAGGGTCTCCTTCAGACTCGACGCCTCTCAACATCTACCGACTATGCTTTTTTCCCCCTTAACGCAAAACGATACCCCTGCGCAGTTTCGTCAGGAGAATACACATGATTGCCCGGCAAGAAGCGCAAAAAAGTGGAAGCCCTCAGAACGCTGTGTGCATCATGGAGTTTTAGAAAACGTTCAGATATTAAGCTCTTTTAAACATCATCGGGCACTCTGGTTCTGGTTTAATGTTTTTTCCATGACTGCTGTCCGATGGATCCGACGATCGCGTTTTCAATGTGGGAAACATCCTTCTGAGGTTTGAATACCATGTGCCCTGTATCTTGAAAGCCTTTAAAGTGAAATAGGCTCCTCCTTGTGAGAAATTGCGGAGACAAGGCCCCGTCGCCCTTCTCCTGTGGAGGCCAATTCAAGCCAATCTTTTTTTGGCGGGGCCAGTATCTCTGGGGAGGAAACTTTCTGTTATTCAAACTCTTTCCGGTGGCTGCTATGCTAGCCATTCCTCCCACGACCGTTGTAGTTGTGAGAATCGGACAACCGCGCCCGGAAGGAGGGTTGTCGCAACCACCATTGTGGAATTTAAATTCAGCTCTGCTGGATCATCCCGAATACCTACAGACTCCGCCATTGTTGTTGTTGACAAGAACGAACGTTTTGGCACAAAGTTCATGGATTTGAAAGGAAAAAGATTATCTTTGCAGCGGATATGCCTGGCGCGCCGGATACCGTGCTTCAGATGTGTAGACCTCCCCCCTCATTTGCTCCTGCGGGTTTGTGCGTCTCTATCACCTGAATTGTTGCATACAGAGATTTAATAACGAGATGCAATGACTCACTCGCACGCTGCAGGATTTTCGGCCCTAAAAACCCGGACTATAGTCTTTCGACGGCCAATCACACCAGTCGGCTGCGCGCAATGCCGGAAACACAATTGTCTTTGTCGTCTCCTATGTTCATTTGCCGGCCGGGGAGACACATACGCACTTGCTGGTTGGAATTTTTTTGGTTGACGGCTGGTTGGCGAGTGTTAGATGATATTTTGATGATATTTTGACCACCGCAAAGCAAGGCTGACAAGGCCGAATGCGGGGACGCGGGTGATTGGGAGAGAAGATGGTGGGAGTTTCAATCAAACACTCTGACGCATCGGCGAGCTTTCCTTGCTGGCCAATCCCCCTTGTTATTTTTTTTTCACTCCATGCGGTGGAACATACAAAGACCCGTACCAGAATGGAAGGGGCCAGCCAAAAAAAACAAATGCGAACCGAAGAGGACAGGCATCAGGCTGCGAGGCCATTTGGCTTTTGCCATAAAATATTACATTCTGTTATACAACGGCTACAATTGGCGTGAAACAAAACACGCGGTATTGAGGTTTGTCGGTGATTTCCGACACTCGTAGTAATGCCACACCAAAAAAAAGACGGATCTTTCAAACCTTATCTAGACCGCGAAACGGGCGTTTGCCCGAGCCGGGAATATTAAATCCCAAACCCCGCACACCCCATATCAAAATGGACTGCCTTTTACAGTGGTCAACATGACCATTGCCAAACAATCGTGCTTACCCGGCCCCATACAGGTTGCCGCACAAAACGCGCCATGTTTTCAGTAATATGCCGCCTAATAGGCCTCTATACTCTATGTGTCCCGTCGCCTTCACTGATACAGGCCAGAACTTGCCAACAGGGCCGCGGACAAAGGCGTGCTGGCCCTGCTCCAGTTTTTCCCAATGGGAATGACGTGTGGTTCATTTGTTTTTTATGTGGATGTGGAGTCTTTCTTAGCGTGGATAATGTGTCCCTGAAAGCACAGGTCACATAGACACGGCGGCGGAAACTACGACACTTTGGAAATATGTGGGCGTATTCACTGCTTTGCTGCTGCACACAACGCTCCCTGTCATTCTGCGTACCGTCAACACCGCTTTCTTCTTTTTTTTTTTAAGGCCCTGGTCAATGCGGCTTCCGTTTCGCTAGGAGCTGCGTCTACTTATTCAGTTGGTTTACCCATTCTTTTGGCTTTACATTTAAACGAGAAAGCCGCAAGAGTTGCCAGACTCCGCGCGCAAGTGCTGTAGGTGTAGCGCTTTCAATGTGTGAAACATTCACGCGCAATTGCCAGAGGTCTTTAATGTGATTGAGCTTTTTTTCCCCGTACGCCGCATCAAGGCAATACTCTTCCTACTTTCTTTGTTTTTGGCACATTCGCATCTCCTAAGCGGGTGCCTTACTAGAAGGCTTGACCGAGAGAAAACCAACACTCGAGTTTTGCCAAGAAACAAATGCACCTTGGGACTTACACTCGATGGTTCCATCTTTTTTTTTCCTTTCTGGACTATTTCAAAACAAACGAACGGTAAACATCATCTCAACGTGTTGTAGGGACCCGCGAGATGGTCTTAGGGTTCCACAAAAAAAAGAAATCACCGGATTACGCGTGGTGGCAGTTGGACGACTGCGGTTGGACGACTGCGCCTGCAGTCATGACAAGGGGTTCCGAACGACCTAACCGTCCACGTCGTGTAGTGGCGGTAGGATTTGAAGGATGGGAACGGATTTTCCGCATGGCCTCGAAGGAATAATCACCGGTTTTAGGGGACAAAAATGATTTTGACCTCGATCCCTGGATCGGACCGTGGTGTAACTTCTCCATTCCGCGTCCGGTTCTCAGAGCACTTGCAAGAGTTTTGAATGCCGCAAAGTTGAAGACTGGAGTCGTTTTCAAAACAAACTCCTTTACTTGGGACTTCAAATATCCTTCGATGTTCATCGGGTGCAAATGCTCCAAAGCGTGAACGTTGGCAACACTTTCTTACCCATAGTCCGTTAAAGGGAGGCGTAAATTGATACGATGCATTCGTAGCGTTCAGGCAGGTCGTGGTAAGCGTAGTAAAATAGCAGGGCGGGCGTAGTTACCACGCCGCTCCAGACGAGAGATTCCCTGACAAATCATGCAAATTGGTGTCGAAAATAACAATGACCCAGCGTCAGTTTTTTTTTTAAGACCTTGGGACACTTGCATGGAAAAAAAGGGCACGAATAGGAAACTCGCAGTTGGCAGGTCGAATGTACCCGACTGCGCCCGCCGCAGTGCAGGACTTTTGAATCCACTCGTTCTAGAATCAAGGTGAAGCGGGGATGTTGGATGTCCCGAAACACTCAGTGGGAGTCCCTTACCGCAGCTCCCTTTCCTGCCACTTCGGGATAAAGACGTCGTGTCGCCCTGCAAAGCAAACTCTTGCAGCCGTAATAATGAGTTCCACTCATATCCGCCCATATGGCAAGGATAGGCGGCGCTTTTTTTGCTCTCGTCCTCTTGAATGTTCAATGCAGCTTACCGCAGCGTAGCTGGTCGCCCAGCCACTTCTGCGACTAATGGTGAAGTTCGTTCAAGAAAACCGTTGCGAAGGACACTCCGCAGCCGGTGGTAATGGGTTCCACTCACGTCCGCCGGTATACCAGAGACCAGACCAGATCACCTGTTTTTTTGCTCCTTTGCTCTTAAATGTTCAACCGTGATTTGGCGGTGCTTCAGCCTGTTCAAATGGCGCTCATCCATGTTTCGTTGGCAGAATCCCATCGGATGCCCTTTGTTTGCAGTTGTTGAACGTCAACGAATGCGTTTAAATGCGTTTGAGCCAACTACACACATTTTGTCTACGTGCGTGTTCGGCGGAAGCAGCTCGTTTCTGAAAACAGGAAAGACGATCGCACAAACATAGCAGTACGCCCTCGTCTTCTCAAGACGAAACGACTCCCAGGTGCTCGGTCTCCAGCCAACCTCGTTTTTTTCCTTCCCTGGCTCGTCGAAGCGGAAGCACAAACATGAAGCGTCCTACACGAAACATATGACTGAAAACCGCAAATTCGTTTTGCACTACGTGAAAGATATTTATTTCAAAAGGTTTGCCAGCCAAAAAAAGGGCTTTTGGCAGCGTCACCCGGCCTCAACAGATACCACGCCTCGGTCAGGCAGTGGATACCCATATTTGCCGCTTTTCAATTGCTTGGAGCAACAAGGAGCCAATGATCACACGTCCTTCATTGAACTCTGGTCCCAACGGGGGACGGGAAAGTGAAATGACCTGTCTTGGCAAAAAATAAGGCAAGCTCTACATCCAGTCCGCAATGGATATCCCTGCCTGGGTGACAAGTGGATCATCCCCGTAAGTCCCGTCGCTGTGGTTGAGAACGTGAGGGCGATGTTAAGACTTTGAACGTACGCGGCGAATACAGAGCGCCAAAAGGAAGTGAACGCCAGCCCTTTTGTGAAAAATCAGGAAAAAAAAGGACGGTCTTGCTTGGTTTGCTTTTTCCATTGACTGCGCACCCGTACCAGGTGTGCGGCCCAAACCGAAAGTGTTCATTGCATTTACATCTTCGTGTCGGGACAAAGTCCAAATTTACGTCCTCATCCACGTTAGCGTGGCTGGGGAGCCAAAAATCAACCAAGACGTATGCAGCATTGCGCTGAGTGAAAAGGCAAATGATCCTTCTCGTCTGATATTTCGCAGCCCAAACAACAAGGTTAGTGGTGGACAACGAGAATCTACAGTGCAGTTACAACGAGAATTACCAGAACGTTTGAACAAAAGCGGCTGGAAAGGGATGCTACCACCACCCCGTGTCTCGCTCTGCCAGAAAAAAAAAACTTGGCGAGATGGAAAGCGCGCCAAAGTTGATCGTGGGTACCCATCATTTGCGGAATCCTGTCAACCGAATGTGTTTGGTTACGTTGAACTAGAACGTGCATCAAGTACGTTACTTACTCCTTGGAACGGTCCGGTTTTGCCACCAAAAAAAACAATACGCATTTGTGCAGATGGACGTCCCCCTGCCTTGCGGAGAAGTGGATACCAGGCGGTGATCACGGCATTTGAAGATGGTACCTGGATAGATACCATAATGATAGGTTCTTCCGTTAAGAAGCGAAAAAAAACTATATGTTTCCTGAAGGATGGATACCTGGCCTCAACTGATAGGCGGATACCCGTTCAGGCTGTCCTTGTGGTTCGCAATAGAGGTTCGTACGATCTACGCGGTGGTTGCTCCTACGCCAGCAACTCGTGCTCACCCAAACATTTCATCAAAACGGTTGGGATGCATGAATGTGGAATGCGATCGCTGCATCCGAAAGGGGGTCAACCCTCTGAGGAGAGTAAACTTGATTCTCTTGTGTATCTTTTTTCTCGTATCACCAGGAAGTGGAGAACGAGGACGAAGTGATACGGCGTGTTGAAAAATGACGGGTCCGAAGAACAAACTTTCATAGGCAGACAACGGTAGCCGAACAATGAGGCCGCTGTTGCGTGGAAACATATGTAGCAACCTTTTTTGCGTCGGTGGCCGAGTGAATGTGCCCGTCAAGCTGAACGATACGGGAATATCTAATGTTTGCGGCGCTCAGGAAAAGGCGTCGTGGGTACGTGGACTAGGCCGACGAACACATTCATCGGCTTCGGCTTCGGAATCGGCAGCAGTAATGGCGGATATTTTGTTGACATGATTCCTCCATGGACCGCACAAAAACAGGCCGACATCAGCATGTAAACGGCCTGAAACAAATATGCGAACAGCAGCAAGCATAGTTTGTGGGTATCCAGCGATACTTGTCCTTCAAGCAAAAATGATCGTATTGAGACCATGGCTAACCCGAAAACGGTCCGTCGTTGGTTAGAACATATCCTTGCCAGGCTCTTTGGCTACGTTTTGAGGATGCGGCCCGTTGGCCCAGTCCAATCACACCCACGGTCAAATCAAGCTGTAGGTGGAATGTTTACCAAACTGTCCGTCCTTGCGAGCGACGCCATAAGCGTACAAGTATGAAAACTACTTGACTGTGGACGCGTTGCCTGAGGAAATGACAAAAAAGTCACCGCACGGCAACAAAGCATTTGTGTGTGTACTGCAGGGGTTGCTCATCGCATCGCCGGACGAGGAGGCCGTCCGGTAAGGACATTGGGGTAAACCCTCTTTCGACGAGGTGTGGTATCGCTGTATCGTGATGGCATGATGAGGCCGTTCCGTAAGGACATTGGGGTAAACCCTCTTTCGTTGTGGGCCAAACTACAATCTGCTACTTGTAATTATCGTATTCAAACAAAGGACGGGCGAGTGCAGGTGTCTGGGGGTGTATATACTATTTCATGTTGATGAGTATTGTAGATAGATAGCTGGAAAAGGCGTCATTAGTGTCCGGATACCGTAACACTGAAGCTTTGGGGGGTTTTGTTTTGAGGGAAAAATCCGGACGCTCCGAGTGCCGACCACTGCCAACAAACTCCATTTCGCTCGCTCCAACAACCCCATCCCCGCACACTCCCACACTCCCACACTCCCCATACTTATGCTCTTTCAGCGTCCCCAGGGCGGTACTCAAACTCCCACAATAGTATCCGCCAATACCCTATCACGGCTATGACCTCAAAAACAACTACCTTCAACTGGGGAACTCACTTTGCTCTCGCCTTGCGCAAATTCAAAACACTCCACCTCCCCCACTCTCTCCCCTCAGACTCCTACCCCCTGGAATTCACCGCCTCAGACTGCTCTCCCGCCTACCGTCCCAACAATGCCGGTGCTGACGGCCCAGACGATGCTCTCGTCGACCAAATCATCGTCGACTCCATGTTTGTCCCTCCCGCTTTGTCTGAAAGTAGAAATGCGTCGTCTGTTGTCAGTGGTGGGAAGGGACTGTCGGCTTCTCATACGGGTTTTGGGATCGAGATGGTGGACCAAAACGGCTGGGCGACGACCGATGAGGACCTGGAGACTGTAGACGGTGCCTCTTCTGCCGCGGCTCCAGCGGGGTTTTGGAGGTCGAGAGGGTGGTCGCCGTCGTCCTTGTGGAGAAAATTCAGGTTGTGGGAGAATGTCAAACGGTACTTTGATCTCACGTTTGATGACAAGGAGGTCGAGAGGACGTTTCAGAAGGAGGTAAGCGAGCCGAGGCGAGGGAAAGGGCGAGCTGAAGGCGAGCCCCCCAACTTTGCGTCCCTGCGCGAGCGAAGCGATGCGCCTGCCAACTTGGGGTTAGACTCGAGGGCGAGCGCCATGCGAGCCTCGAGTCTAACCCCAAGTTGGCCCGGATTTGCGCCAGCAAAGCCGAATGGTTTGCGAAGCAAACGCGTTTATCAAATCGGACCTTGTTTGCACTCCCACCCACGGACGAAGCATACCGCTTTTGCTTCAGCAAAAGATATTGATTTGCGCAGCAAATCGGATCTTGTTTACACTTTCCCACACATACGAGGCATACCGCTTTTGCTTCAGCAAAAGCCGATGGGGGTGCAGACCCCGTGCTTTTCGATTTGCGCAAGCAAATCGGACCTTGTTCATTCACTTTCCGCACATAGAAGCATAATCTTCTAACTCACCTTCCCACACACTACACACATAATAGATATGGTTCATGCGAAAACGTTTAGCTCTGATGGCAGCATTATTTTGGGTTCTGTCGTGGATTCTAGCACTCGCCCTCGTCCCGCGTCCCTGGACCGTTTACGACCACTACTGCTACATCGGAATTGCCGGCCTATTCGCCCTCGTCGCTCCCTTTCTGGTCATCGCGGATGTCCCGCAACGCCGTCCTCTTTCCTGGAAAATCTTCCTCCTGTGCAGCACGTGGACGTGGCCCGTCATTTTCGCCGTGGAGATGAACCTTTGCCATTTCTTTGACCGGGATTTTTCGCGGATGGGGGGGCCGGGGCCAGGGACAGGGACGGGGACGGGGATCAGAGGTTTTGGCGGAGGCGAGTGCGGCAACAAGGACTTTGCCACCATGCTCTATTATGCCGTTGCCTATCCACTTTTGGCACTGTTTGCTTTGAAACAAAGCAGAGCGTGGGCGTTGCTGGGGGCAGTCGGGTATTGCGTGTGTTTGGGTGTGACAATTGTTCCCGACAGGCCGTCTTGGATTAGAAACGTCACAGTGTTTTTTTCTTTTATGGTGTTTATCAACATCATGAGCTATTCCCAAGAAAGGGTAATGTGTCGTCTCCATTCTCACTCTTCACCTGCTCAAGAATGATTGCGCGGCGCCTAACGCGACCTCACCTCACTAACTACACAGATGGACCGCCGAACCTTCCTCATCCGCGACCAACTCAAATCCCAATACCGCGCCACCCAACGCGCCCAACACCTCGAATACAAAGCCGCAGACAGCAAAAAACGCTTCGTCAACTACATCTTCCACGAAGTCCGCGTCCCCCTCAACACCGCCCTCCTCGCCATGCAGAACCTTTCGGGCGAAGGTATCTTCTCCACCTGCACCCGCGACCAAAAAGAAGTCGTCGACGCCCTCACGGGAAGTCTCGGCATGATGGCAAAAGTCCTCAACGATGTCCTGGATTTTAATAGGATGGAGGATGGGAAATTGGCGTGTACGTATCATCCGTTTGAGTTTCATAAGATGGTGAGGGCGACGCTTATCAATGCTCGTGTTGCGGCGACGGGGAAGGGTGTGGTGTTGACCACCGAGTTGGATGAGCGGATTGAGCGGTTGAGTGAGATGGGGAAGGTGTTGGTCGGGGATGAAGTGAGGTTACGGCAGGTGTTGTCGAATTTGATTTCGAATGCTTGCAAGTTTACCAAGGCGGGTGGGGCGGTGAAGGTTACCACGCGGTTGATTTCGCCTGTTGAGGAGGAGGGTGGGGACAGTCTTGCCGTGCCTGGTGTGGGTGTCGGTGCTGGTGCTGGTGCGGGTGGATCGCCGGATGGAAGTCATCGTATTGATATCATCAGTCCGGAACTGAATACCCCAGATCTAGCCATCATCCGTAAGGTTTTTTGTTTACTTTTTACGTCTCGCGTTCCTCTTTTTCCTTTTACATTGCCAAAAGTACGTTCTCATAATTTCCCACCTTCCCCCTCTCCACCCACAGGCATGGAAGTCCACGACACAGGCGTCGGCATGCGCCGATCCGAACTCATCGACAACCGTCTCTTCTCCCCGTACGTCCAAACCGAAGAAGGACGCCGTCAAGGCGGTAAAGGCACCGGACTCGGTTTAGCCCTCGTCAGACACATTGTCAAGTTGTCTGGTGGACGGTTGGGGGTGCAGAGTCGGTCTGGGGAAGGGAGTACGTTTTGGATTGAGTTGCCGTTTGGGTTGGAGGATCGGGTGGGTG